>PVKH010014534.1:0-16446 GCA_004027955.1 Chaetophractus vellerosus
AGAGGCACTGGGAACCAAACCCAGAACCTCCCATGTAGTAGGTGGGAGCTCAGTTGCTTGAGCCACATCCAGTTCCCTCTATTTCTTCTTCTTCTTCTTCTTCTTTTTTAAAGATTTCTTTTTATTTACCTATTTCTCCCCCGGCCCCCAATGATTTGCACTCACTGCTCTCTCTGTGTTCTTATGTGTCTGTTTGTCTTCCCTTTAGGCAGCATTGGGAACCGATCCTGGGAGAAGGAGAAAGGTGCTCAATCTCTTGCACCACCTCAGCTCCCTGTTCTGCTGAATCTCTTATTGTCTCACCTCAGCATCTCTTTTTGTTGCATTATCTTGCTCCACCAGCTCTCTGCATGGGCCAGCTCATATTACATGGTAGACGGGAGTCCAATTGCTTGAGCCATATCTGTCTCCCCCTCTATTTTTTCTTGAGTGAACTTTGATAGTTTGTCTTTCACAGATTTGTCTATTTCATTAAATTATCAAATTTATGGGTGAAAAGTGTTCATAATATTCCATTATATTCCATTAAATGTCTGTAGAATAAAAATTTATGTCACCTCTCTTATTCATGATATTGACAATTGCCTCTTCCCTCTTTTTTTCTTGGTAGATTTATAAATTTTAATAATCTTTCAGAGAACTAGCTTTAGTTTCATTGATTTTTGTCATTTTTTATTTCATTGATTTCTTCAATAATCTTTAGTATTTCTTGTCTTTTGCTTGCCTTGGATTTAATTTGTTCTTTTTTCTAGTTCTTTAAGTATAAACTGAGGTCATTGATTTGAAGCCTTTCTTCTTTTCTAAAATAGGCTTAAGTTCTTTTAATTTCCCCCAAGTGTTGATTTAGCAGAATCTTACAAAGTTTTATATGTGCAAAATAATTTCGAATTTCTTTTTGCATTACTGCTTTGACTGACAGATTATTTATAAATGTTTTATTGAGTGTCCGAGTATTTGAGGATTTTCCAGAGAACTTTCTATTATTGATTTCAATTTTAACTTCTCTGTGGTCTAAGGACATGCTTTTGAATCCTTTGTTATTTATTAAGACTTGTTTTGCTGTCCATTTCTCTGTCTGTAAGGAAGGACGTTGGTGTTAAGGAGAATAACTACCATGCCTTCCAGTGCTTTGGCGAAATCTCAGATGCGCGGCCTTTTGGCCAAGCGCCTGTGAATTCATGTTGGAGCATTTCTTGCGTCCCTGGGGTTTGCAGCTCTCTATAAGTTTGGTGTGGCTGAACCAAGAAAAAAGGCATATGCAGATTTCTGCAGAAACTAAGATTCCATGAAAGATTTTGAGGAGATGAGGAAGGCTGGTATCTTTCAGAGTGCAAAGTGATTTTGGAACATAAAGAATTTCTTCAGATTGAGCTCCCTGGATATTTGTCACTGACCTGTCTATGCTCCTGAATTAAGTAACTTGAATATGTGGGCTATGGAATAATTTCTCTTGACAAATAAATAATTAACAAATACCTATGTACAAAAAGAAAAGACTTGTTTTATGGTACAGTACATAGTTTATCTTGGTAAATATTCCATGTGCATTTGAAAAGTATACATATTCTGCTGTTATTGGTTGAAGTGTTCTAAACATATCAATTAGATCAACTTGGTTGATAGTGTTTGTGAAATCTTCTATATCATTACTGATTTTATGTCTGCTCATTCTATTAATTATTGAGAAAGGCTCATTGAAATCTTTGACTAGACTTGTTTATTTCTCCTTGTTGGTCTAACTTTTGCTTCATGTATTTTAAGCTCTCTCATGAAGTACATAAATGTTTAGAATTGTGTAGATTGAATTATGTACCCTGACAAAATATGTGGTCTTAACCTTAGTACATGTTCCTGTAGGACTGAACCTATTTGTAAATAGGTTGCTGTATTAGTTTCCAAGCTGCTAAAATAAATACCATGCAATGTGCTGGTTTAAACAATGGAAATTTATTGGCTCTTGGTTTTTGAGGCATGTGCAATTTGGCACATGTCTTTTGACCTTGAATCTGTTACGGACCTTTTCCCTCAGAAAAATCTGCATTACAAAACAAAGATATGCTTATGAGAATAGTCATTTCAGTGGTGCTTGTAATAGTGAAAAATTGGGACAATCTAACTAGAGTTTTGATAAATTGTGTTAAATCCATACAATGGAATATTATTCAAATGTTTTAAAAAGTGAAGCATTTGTATACATAAGGAATAGAAAGATATTTACAATACGTTGTTGAGTGAAAAGATCAAGTTTTAGAAAACAATGTAAAGCATGATGCCATTTTTACAAACAAACATTAATTAAATGCAGAATATGCCAGACATTGAGCCTTAAACTAGGGCTCCAGAAAAGAACAAGATAGACATAGACTCTGCTATTGTGGATAGTTTATCCTCGGAACATGAGAATGGTGGAAGATGGGGATGGGGAGGATGTTAGTTTTTTGCTTTATAAACACAATTGAATTGTTACATTTTCTCAATAAGCAAGTGTTGCTTTTGTAATTTAAAAACTAGGCTTTGAATGAAAAAAGATATACAATTTTTATCTATTATATTTTCAAATACTTAAAACATGGATAAAGCTAATCCATGTTCCTGAAAGTGTGAGGAAATAGGTGCTTTCATACTCTGTTGGAGAGTATGCAATCGCTTAAATATTTTGGAGCGTAATTTGGCAATATATAAATTTTTAAATTTGAGACATATGTATTGATACAAAAATTCTACTACTAGGTATTTCTTTTAAGGAAAAAAATTTAAAGCATGAAAAATCTGCACATCTATGCATGGAAGCTTTCTTAATAATAATGAAAAATAAGTAACAACCTAAATAGCCTTCAACATTGTATTTAATAATTAAATTATGACACAAACACACAAGTTAAAGTGATTGTCAGCATCTTATTGGTTACCTCCCTAACATTCATTTCCATTTTCCTCCTTGCTAATAGGATCACCTTTTTTCCCCCAGATATTGAATGGCTATATGATCAAGGAAGGTGGGCATACTCGCAGTGAGAGAACTGTGTTGACAATGATGGTAATCCTATACCTATGAGCTTGGTTTAGGGATGGATATATGATCTATTTCTGGCCAATGAGACATCAAGGTAGTTATTTTTGGAGCTTTTAGGGATGTTTTCTTCCCTGATGAAAACAGAAGTGGTATGAGGAGAAAACCGAGCTCCTTTCCACCTATCTTAGGATGTGTTGAGTGAGGATATGAGAATGTGAAACTTGTAGCTGTGTAGCTACCTTGTAAATATAAGGGGACGCCATGGAGAAACACAGAAATGCCAACCCAGATCTTTAGCCGTGTTCCAGCTTTAAATTGATCTAATAGCAGTCTTTTTTTATTGTTTTAATTTTATTTTAGTTGGACATTCTGTTACATCTGAAATCAACCTCACTGATAAAGTTTTGTGGATTAGTGAAAAGAGTTCCAACTCTGGAATTAGACAGCTTGGGTTCAAATCTTGGGTAGTTCTTACTGTTAGACCATGGATCATTTACTTAAACTATCAATGTATTAGTTTTCTAACCTCTAAAATAAGGATAATAAGAGAGTTCTCACCTCATAAGATTGTGGTGTGAGAATTAAAATATATGTAAAGACTTTAACTAAATAGCTTCAATAATAGTTCAGTGGATATTAGCTATTGTTAATAATTAGAGTAATGATAGTAATCTATACATGTATGAGAGAATGTATGTTACATTAAATGATAAAAGCACTATTATGTATAGTAGTTATCATTTTATGAAAATAAATATATATTCCTATAAAATGTCTGGAAGTATATACCAGTAAATGTTCATAATAATAATTTTTAGGTGATAGGATTACAGATAACTTTAATTCTATTCTTTATATTTTTCTAAATATTCTGGAATTTTTGCAATGAGAATATATTCTATTTATATCTTTTTAAAGCTCATGAATATTTTGGGGTGGCAAAGAGAAAGGAAGGACAACCCACAGAGAATATTCAGAAGAGGAAGTGAGAAATGGGGGTGAGAATTATTGCAGAAGCAAAGGGAGGAACTCATTTCAAGAAGGGACTGGTTAATAGTATCAAATGCTGCCAAGGAGTGGCAAGTCAGATAAGGACTGAAAAGTATTCACTGAATTACACATTATAGAGGTGATTAATCATCTTAGAGAGCACCATGTCAATTGAGAAATCACAGTGTAATGGAAATAAAAAGTAACTGCTGAGAACATACATTCTTTTTAAGCCCTGATGGATACTTCTCCAGGAAAGACCATATGCTGGGTCACAAGACAAGTCTCAATAAATTTAAAAAGATTGAAATTATTCAAAACATTTTCTCTAATAATAATGGAAAGAAGTTGGAAATCAATAATGGATTGAAAAAGTGAAAATTCATAAATATATGGAGATTAAACAACACACTTTCAAATAACCAGTGGGTCAAAGAAGAAACTTCAAGAGAATTCAGTAAATATCTTGGGATAAACAAAAATAGAACAGCAAAGGCAATTCTGAGAGGGAAATTTATAGCTCTCAATGATTACATTAAAAAAGAAGAAAGAGCTAAAAAACTAGAAAAAGAATAACATACTAATCCCAAATCAAGCTGACAGAAAGAAATAGTAAAGATCAGAGCAGAAAGAAATGAAATCGAGAACAACAACAACAACAACAACAAAACAATAGAGAGAATCAACAAAACCAAAAGTTGGTTCTTTGATAAGATCAACAATATTGACAAACCCATGGCTAGACTGACAAAGAAAAAATGAAAGAAGATGCAAATAAATAAAATAAAAAATGAGAGGGGGGACATTACCACTGATTCCACAAAAGTAAGAGACATCATAAGAGGATACTATGAATAACTGTATGCCAAAAAACTAGACAATGTAGATGAGATGGACAAATTTCTAGAAACACATGAACAAACTACATTGACCCTAGAAGAAATAGAAGATCTCAACAAACCAATCACAAGTGAAGTGATTGAAACAGTCATCAAAAACTTGTCAAATATGAAAAGCCCAACCAGATGGCTTCATAGGTGAATTCTACCAATCATTCAAAGACAATCTAATACTAATCTTGCCCAAGCTCTTTCAAAAAATGTTAACAGGAAAGAACTATACCAAACTTATTCTCTGAAGCCAATATCACCCTAATACCAAAACCAGATAATGATACTACAAAAAAAGAAAATTACAGAACAATATCTCTAATGAATATAGATGCAAAATCCTCAACAAAATACTTGCAAACAGAAAGCAAAAACACATTAAAATAAGTATAAACCATGATCAAGTATGTTTTATCCCCGGTATGCATGGTGGTTCAACACAAGGAAATCAATTAGTGTAATAAACCACATAAATAAATTGAAGAAGAAAAATCACGTGATCCTCTCTATTGATACAGAAAAGGAATCTAACAAAAATACAGCATCCTTTCTTGAAAAAAAACACTCTAAAAGGTAAGAATAGAAGGAAATTTCCCAATATAGTAAAATGCATATATGAAAAACCTACACCTAGCATTGTACTAAATGGTGAAAGACTGAAAGCTTTCCCACTGAGATCAGGAACAACTGAAGGATGTCCACTGTCACCACTGTTATTCAACATTGTGCTAGAAGTTCTAGCTAGAGCAATTAGGCTAGATAAAGATGAAAGGCACCCAAATAGGAAAAGAAGAAGTAAAACTTTCACTATTAGCTGATGATACAATTCTATATCTAGAAAACTCTGAAAAAATCCACAACAGAGCTCCAAGAACTAATAGATAAACTCAGCAAAGTGGTGGGATACAAGATTAATATGCAAAAATCAATAGTGTTTCTATAAACTACTGATGATCAATCTGAGGAGGAAATCAGAAAAAAAATTCCACTTATAATAGTGACTAAAAGAATGAAATATTTAGGAATAAACTTAACCAAGGACATAAAGGACCTGTATTCAGAAAACTACAAAACATTGCTAAAAGAAAGCAATGAAGACTTAAATAAATGGAAGGACATTCCGTGTTCATGAATTTGAAGACTAAATATCGCTAAGATGTCAATTCTACCCAAACTGATTTACAGATTCAATGTCGTCCCAATAAAAATCCCAACAGTCTTTTTTTTCATAAATGGAAAAGCCAATTATCAAATATATTTGGAAGGATAAGGGACTCCAAATAGCCAAAAATATCTTTAAAAGAAGAACAAAGTTGGAGGACTCTCACTTCCTGACTTTAAAGCTTATTACTTAGCTACAGTGGTAAAACAAAACAAAACAAAACAAAAAACAATATGGTACTGGCATAAAGACAGACAGATTGACCAATGGAACTGAATCAAGAACTGAGAAATAGACCCTCACATCTATGGTCAAGTGATTTTTGACAAGGGTGTCAAGCCGTCCCAGCTGGGTCTGAGCAGTCTATTCAATAAATGGTGCTGGGAGAACTGGATATCCATATCCAAAAGAAGGAAAGAGGACCTCTCTCACACATCTTATACAAAAAGTAACTCAAAATGGATCAAGGACTTAAATATAAAAGCAACCACCATAAATCTCCTAGAAGAAAATGTAGGAAAACATCTTCAAGATCTTGTGGTAGGCAGTTTGTAGCTGGTAGTTTCTTAAACCTTACGCCCAAAACATGAGCAACAAAAGAAAAAAATAGATAAATAGGACCTCCTCAAAATTAAACACTTTTGCACCTCAAAGGACTTTATCAAAAGGGTGAAAAGGCAACTGACTGAACAGGACAAAATATTTGGAAATCACATATCTGATAAGTGTTTAATATCCTTGATATCTATTGAGACTCAACAAGAAAAAGACAGATTATCTGATTAAAAATTGGGCAAAAGACTTGAATAGACATTTGTCCAAAGAAGAAATACAAATGGCAAAAAAGCACATGAAAAAAATGTTCAACATTACTAGCATAAAGAAATGCAAATCAAAGCTACAATGAGATATTTCACACCTATTAGAATGGCCGCTATTAAAAAGTTGGATAACTACAAGTGTTGAAGAGGATGTGGACAGATAGGAATACTTGTTCACTGTTGGTGAGAATGTAGAATGGTACTACTCCTGTGGAAGACTGTTTGGCAGTTCCTAAGGAAGTTGAATATAGACTTGCCAAGTGAACCACCACTAGCTATATCTAGATATATGAACAGAACTACTGAGAGCAGTGACGCAAACAGACAACTGCACACCAATGTTCATTTCATAGCGGCGTTATTCACAATTGCCAAAAGATGGAAACAACCCAGGAGTCCATCAACTGATGAATGGATAAACAAATTGTGGTGTATACACATCATGGAATATTATGCAGCTGTAAGAATAAATGAAGTCGTGAAGCATATAACAAAATGGATGAACCTGGAGGACATTATATTGAGTGAAGCAAGCCAGACACAAAGGAACAAATATTGTATGATTGTGCTATTATGAACTAGATATATTTTGTAAACTCATGGAGTTAATAACTAGAATAAGGTCACCAGAAAATACAGTGAGGGTAGAGAATGGAAAGCTGAGGGTTAATCTGTGCAGAATTGGTAAAATCAGGTTGTTTGTAAATGTCTGGAAATGAATAGAAATGGTGAGTGCACATCATAGTGTTTATAACTAGCAGAGCTATTATATCGGTATGACAGTAGTTGAAAGGGAAAGTCTAAGGACATGTGTGTTACTAGAAGGAAAGCTAAAAAAATTTAACATGGGACTGTATAACAAAGTGAAACCTCATGTGAAATATGATTATGGGTAATACTGTATGTATAAGGCTGTTTTTACAAACATAAATACAAACATACTAGAGAGACAGAAATAGAATAGCAGTTATGCATGGCAGGGGAAGCATAGAGAGATTAAGAAGTGATGAGGTTTTTTTGTTTTATTATTATTATTGGAATAATGAAAACGCTCTAATAATGATCAAAGTGATGAATGTACAACTGTGTGATTATGCCCAATACTATTGATTGTATACTTTGAATGGATTTATACTTTTTTATTATTATGTATCAATAAAATTGATTTGTTAAAAAAAAAGTAACTGCTGAATTAAGTATTGGGTTGAGAAGTGAGGATGTAGAGAAGGTGAATGTATATTAATCTTTCAACAAGCTGGGTGTTAGGGAAGTGGGGAAAAGCCAGTAAAGGTGAAGAGATTATATCTACAGAGCAGAAGGAATAGTAGCTAGGGCAAGAGCTCCAAGGAAACAGAATAAAATTATATCCCAGTGTATTTGTGGGGAAAAACCACCTAGTATGCAATATTTTCACTCTCTTCATGGTGTATTTTTTTATAAGATTTATTTTTATTTATTTATATATCCCCCCCTTGCTGCTTGTGCTCGCTGTGTTCATTTGCTTTGCGTTTTTCTGTGTCTGCTTGTCTCCCCCTGCAGCATCAGCTCACCGCACGGTGGCTTGCCTTCACCAGGAGGCCCTGGGAACTGAACCCGGGGCCTCCCATGTGGTAAACCAGAGCCCTACCAATTGAGCCACAGCCGTTTCCCCATGGTATATTTTGATGAACAGAAATTCTTAACTTTAATATAAGTAAAACTATCAATCTTTTCCATTATTGTCTATGATTTTATGTCTTGTTTTAGAAATCATTTCCTATTGAAGGTCACAAATATGTTCTACTATCTTATTATCTAAAAATGTTAAAAATTTGCATTTCACATTTAAGTCCATAAACTATCTGGAATTGATTTGAGTGGGTGGTATGAAGTAAGGATTAAATGCCATTTTTAATGTGGATCATCAATTGACCTACCCTCATTATTTTTATCCATTAGTTTTCAATGCTACTTCTGTCAAATACAGTAGTGCACAGGAGCTAGCTCATATGTTAGGTGTGTGGAAGCTGACTGATAGCATCTATCCCCAACTCTGCATTCAGTGATGTCATATTAGTAGCTTGATATCAACCAAGTTTGTAGTATTTACACCATAGCAATCAGCAGTGTTTTGTAGTTTTGTAGGAACCTCTGTCTTAGTTTCCTGGGACTGTCATAACAAAGCACTACAACCTGGGTAGGTTAAAACAACAGAAATTTATTGTCTCACATTTATAGAGGGTAGTGGTCAGAAATCAAGGTGTGGGCAGGGCCATGCTCCCTCAAAAATTACAAGGGAAAAATTTGTTTCGTGCCTCTATCCTGGCTTCTGGTGGCCCCAGGAATTCCTTTGCTTGTGGATATTTATCTCCATCTTCCCATGGTCATTTTCTCTCTTTGTCCAAATTTCCTTCTTATAAGCAAGCCAGTCATGCTGTATTAAAGGCCCACCCTATTACATTGCTTAATTTTAACTTGATTAATTGCAACTGTAATGACCCTATTTCCAAGTAAAATCATGGTCTGAAGTACTGGGGTGTTAGGACTTTAACCTATTTTTTTGAGGGACACAATTCAATCTATAACAGCCTCTTTTGTTAAATTTCTTCCTAGGTATTTTTTTATTATTTTTGATGCTATTGTAAATGGAATTGTATCCTTATTTTCCTTTTTGGGTTGTTCATTGTTAGTGTATAGAAAGGCAACTGATTTGGGGATGTTGATTCTGTATCCACCAAATTTGTTGGTGAAATTTATTAGCGGTAAGGTTTTTTTAGCTATAAGATCATGTTATCTATAAATAAAGATAGTTTTATTTCTTGCTTTCCAATTTGGGTGCCTTTTATTTCTTCTTATTGCTTATTTGTTCTGGCTAGAGCTAATTCCAATCCCATTTCTCTTATTGAGTGTTTTAGCATGAAATGATGTTAGATGTTTTCAAATGCTTTTTCTGCATTGTGGAGTTATACGTTTTTTCTTTTGATACCGCAACCCTGGCAACCTATATTCTAGATTTGACTCTTTGAGTTTGCTTATTCTAATTATTTCATATCAGTGAAATTGTACAATATTTGTCCTTTTGTGTATGGCTTATTTCACTCAACATGATGTCTTCAAGGTACATTCATGTTGTTGAATGTATCAGAACTCCATTCCTTCTTTTCATGGTTGAATAATATTCCATTGTGTGTTTATCCATTCATTGGTTGATGGACACTGGGTTGCTTCCATCTTTTGGCAATTGTGAATAATGTCACTATGAACATTGGTGTGCAAATAGATCATTTGTTTTTTTCCCTGCATTCTATTAATGTGGTGCATTACCTTGATTGATTTTCATTTATTCAACCACCCTTGCATTCCTAGGCTATATCCCAATTGACTGTGGTAAATAATGCTTTTGAAATGCTGTTGGGCTCAGTTTCCTAGTTTTTTTACATAAAATCTATTTTTTTCTGATAGTAATATGCCACCATACCTCCCATTTTGTTATTTTTTGTATGAAATATCTTTTACCATCCTTTCAGTTTCCAACTGTTTGCCTCCTTGGCTCTAAAATGAGTCTCTTGTACACAGCATATATTAAACAGATCAGGTTTTATAAAATATCATTCTGCCAATTTCTGCCATTTGATTGGAGAGTTTAATCAATTTAAATTTAATATCATTACTAATAAGGAAGAACTTACTTCTGCCACTAAGCTATTTGGTTTTTTGTATGTCTGATATGTCTTTTTGTATGTCAATTCCTATATTACTGTATTTTTTGGACTTAGTTGATTTTTTTAGTGTACCATTATTATTTTCTTCTTTCCTTTTAAAACTAATTTTCTTAGTGATTACCTTGGGAATTATAACATCTTAAAATTATAACAACCTAGTTTGAATAATACCAAGTTAGTTTCAATAGAGCAAATACTGCTCCTATATAGCTCCCTCCCTCCCCCTTTATTTTTTTTAAAGATTTATTATTTATTTATTTATATATCCCCCCCTTGCTGCTTGTTCTCACTGTGTTCATTGCTTTTTGTGTTCTTCTGTGCCTACTTGTCTCCTCCTGCTGCAGCACCCTGCCGAGTCAGCTCACCGCGCAGCGCCTTGCCTTCTCGAGGAGGCCCCGGGAACCGAACCCGAAGCCAAATCCGGGGCCTCCCATGTGGTAAACCAGGGCTCTACCAATTGAGCCACAGCTAGTTCCCTCCCTCCCCCTTTATGTTGTTATTTTTAACTTTACATCTTTATACATTACGTGTCCATTAACCTAAAATTGTAATTATTGTTTTATGCATTTGTTTTTTAAATCATATAGGAAAAAAAGAGCAGTTACAAACCAAAGATCCACAATACTGGCTTTAGATTTACCCATATTGTTACTTTTACCAGTGTTCTTTATTTCTTCATTTGGCTTTGACTTGGTGTCTAGTGTCCTTTTATTTAGCCTGAAGGGCTCCTTTTAGTATTTATCATAGGGTAGGTCTAATATTAACAAATTTCACTAGGTTTTGTTTATCTGGGGATGTCAATTTCTCTTTCATTGGCAGATAGTTTTGTTGGACATAGAATTCTTGGTTGGCAGTTTTTGTCTTTCAGCATTTTATTTTTTTTTATTATTTTTATTTTTTTAAAGATTTATTTATTTTATTACATATCTCCCCTTCCCCCCCCCCGTTGCGGCGACGCGCCGAGACTTGGTCACTGCGCAGGCGTGGCTTTCCCCACTTGTGGGCGGCTTCTGCTTCCATCACGGCCGGCTTTTCAGTTCGCGGGTGGCTGGCTGCGCTCGATTTGCAGGCGACCTGCCCTGCCCGTGGCGGCTTTTGCCTGTCCGTGGCAGCTTTTTGCCCTGCCCTCAGCGGCTCCGGCCCGCCCATGGCGGCTTGCCATACTCAAGGCGGTCTGCCCGCTAGGAGAGGTCCCCGGGAACCGAATCCAGGGCCTCCCATGTGGTTTCCCAGCGAGCTCTTTATCCACTGAGCTATCTAGCCGGGCCCAGCATTTTAAAGATATCATCCCACTGCCTCTGAATTCAATGGTTCCTGGTAAGAAATCTGCTATTAATATTATTGATGACCCCTTGTATATGAAAAATCACTTCTCCCTTGTTGCTGTCAAGAGATTTTCTCCTTGTCATAGCTTTCAACAGTTTGACTATAATGCATTTTAGTGTGGATCTCTTGCAGTATATCTAATTTCTTGGGGTTCACTGAGATTCTTGGATAGGTAGATTCATGTCTTTCATCAAATTTGAGAAGTTTTTGGCTGTTATTTCTTCAATAATTTTTCTGCCCATTTTCCTCTCTCTTTTCTTTCTGGGCCTCCTATAATGTAAGTGTTGCCACCCAAGAAGGTGTTCCACAGGTTCCACAGGTTCTGATCATTTTTTTTAAGATTTATTTTTTATTTATTAATTTTTTATTATACATCCTCCCCTTTTTGCTTGTTCTTGCTGTGTTCATTTTTTCTCTGCGTTCCTCTGTGTCTGCTTGTCTCCCCCTGCTGCGGGGGACCTGCTGAGTCAGCTCACCAGTGTGGCGGCCCGCCTGCTCATGAAGGCTCGCCCTTGCTCATGGGGGCTTGCCTTTACCTGTGGGGGCTTGCCTTTGTCCGTGGCGGCCTGCCCCACCTGCGTTGGCTTGCTTTCTCGAGGTGGTCCGCCCGTTGGAGGAGGCCCAGGGACCAAACCCGGGGTCTCCCATGTGGTAAACCGGCGCCCTACCAACTGGGCTATACAGCTGGCCCCAGGTTCTGATCATTTTTATTCCTTCTTCTTTTCTGCTCCTCAAACCAGGTAATTTCACTTGTCCTATCACCATTTTCACTGATTTTTTTCTTCTTTCTGCTGACATCTGCTATTCAACCCCTCCAGTGAATTTATTATAGCTATTGTACTTTTTAGCTCCAGAATTTCTATCTAGGTTGCTTTTATAATTCCATCTCTTTAAAAGTACCCCTAGTTTACTGTTCTCCTGATTTCTTTTAATTCTTTGTTCATGGTTTCCTTGAACTCATTGAGAATATATATTTTTAAAGATTTTATTTATTTATTTCTATCCCCCCTCCCCTAGTTTGCACTCGCTGTCTGCTCTGTGTCTGTTTGTTGTGTGCTGTCTGTGTCTGCTCATCTTCTTTTTAGGAGGCACTGGAAACCAAACCCCGGACCTCCCATGTGGGAGGGAGGTGCCCAATGACTTGAGCCACCTCTGCTCCCTACTTGTTGTGCCTTTCATTGTATTTCCTCATTGTGACTCCTCATTGCATCACCTTGTTTCATCATCTTGTTGCATCAGCTCACTGCACCAGCCCATCGTGTCAGCTTGCTGTGCCCACTGTCTTGCTCATCTTCTTTAGGAGGCATCAGGAACCAAACCTGGGACCTACCATGTGGTACGCAGGTACCCATCTGTTTGAGCCACATCTGCTTCCCCATTGGGTATATTTAAAGCAGCTGATTTAATGTTTTAGGGTAATAATTTCAATGTTTGGGCTTCCTTGGGTATAGTTTCTGTTAAATTATTTTTTTCTTGTGAATGAACAATATTTCCTGATTCTTTGTATGTTTTGTAATTTTTTTGTTGGGAACTGGACATTTTGAAAGTTATAATGCAGTAACTATGCAAATCAATTTTCCCCCTTCTCAGGGTTTGCTTTTGAAGGTTGCAGTCATCCATTTGTATAGTGTCATTTCCAAACTCTGTTTACAAAATTTGTTTTCCTTTTTGAGTGTGGATACTGAAGTTTCTGTTCTGACCGTCAGTCTGTGGCCTGGCCAAGATTTCATTAAAGGTCTAGATCAGAAAAGGGGGTAGGAGTGTTATGTCTCCTTAAATCCTTTGATATTTGCTCCCAGGGAAGTCATCACAGCCTGAGGGAGATGAAACAAAGGTAAGCATTGTTGTAATGGTCTCAGGGAATTGCCAGACTAACCAAAACGCACAAACCCAAAGTTTTAGAGGTCAAGATCCATACTTCCCAAATTGCCTCCAGGAAAACACTCTAGGAATGCAGGCCACTGTCCCATAGCCACAGAGGGGCTGAAGAATGGGAGCAGTAGCTGACTCATGCACGCTGCACTGTTACAAAGTTCATCAACCTTCTTTATCAAGCACTCCTCTGGTTGCCATAAATGTCTTATCAGGTTCCAGAGTTCTGAAATAATTGATTGTGATAAATTTTCCAGCTTAATATTTGTTTTGAGGGGGGCCGGCTATAGCCCAGTGGATAGGGTGCTGGTACACCACATGGGAGGCCCCGGGTTCGGTTCCCGGGGACCCCTCCAAGCAGGCAGACCGCCTTGAGGGTGCAGGCCGCCGTGGGTGGGGCAAAGCCGCCTCAGGCAGGGCAAAAAAGCCACCACGGGCAGGGCAAAGCCACCATGGACTGGGCAGGTTGCCCGCGAACGGAGCCGAGCCGCCCATGAAACAGAACAAAGCCGCCCCGGATCGGGGCAAGCCGCCTACCCGGTGGGCCGACTAGGCGCGTCACCGCAATGGGGGGGAGACAAAAAGCAGACATAGAAGAACACAAAATGAACACACAGCAAGAGCAAACAGAAAGGGGAGGGGGATATGTAACAAGAAAAAAAAGAGATTAGAAAAATTATTTAAAATATATATATATTTATTTTGACGGAGGAATCAACCCCTGGAACTTCCTCATCTACTATTTTCTGTGGCATTGCTTTTGTAAGGTCATTTTACATTTAAAAAAGCAATTGATGTAATTCCCCATATTAGCACAAAGTTAAAAAAGAAAACCACATGATCATCTCAATTGACTCAGATAAAGCCTTTGACAAAATCAGAGAACTTAACCTAAAAAACAGCATTCACAAAAAACATACAGCTAACATTATATGGAAAGGTGAAAACTGAATGCTTTCCCTACAGGCTCAGACCATGACAAGGATAGCTGCCCTCTCCATTTCTATTCAACAATTTTCTGCAGGTTTAGGCAGTGCAACAAGGAAAGAAAATGAAATTAAATGCACATCCAGGTTAGAAAGGAAGAAGTAAAACTGTCATTATTTGTAGACAACAAGATCATCTATGTAGAAAATCCTAAAGAACCTACAAGAAAGCTACTAGAACTAATAATTGAGTTTAACATGCTTTCAGAATACAAGATTAATATATAATAAATTGGGAATTGAAAAATTTTAAATAATACCATTTATAAGATAAAAATATGAAATACTTAGGGCTATATTTGTCAGAAGTATGAGATACTGGTACACTGGAAACTCCAAACATTGCTGACAGAAATTAAAGAAGATCTAAATAAATGAAGAGGTACACCACATTCATGTATCAGAAGACTCAATATTATTAAGATGGAATTTCTTCCCATTTTGAACTTTAGATTCAATGCAACCCTAGCAGGTTTGTTGTAGAATTTGACAGACTGATTATAAAATTCATATGGAAATGTAAAGGAACTAGAATAGCCACAACAACTTTTAAAAGTTGGAGAACAACTTTTGGATGTTGAGCCTTATTATAAAGATACAAAAATCAATGCAGTGTAGTATTTATGTAAAGATTCACAAAGAATCAATGAAACCGATTAGTATTTAGAAACAGGTTAAAGTGTAGAGAGCTTCTCAGGGCATATCATATTTGACAGATTGGGATACATAAAAATTTAGAATTTGGGTATGGAAAAGACAACCTAAACTAGCTAAAAGAAATGCAACAGATTTTTTGAAGAGAAGATATATTTATAACATATATATCAATAGGGGGTTAAGTTCCATAATCTTTCACAAGCTCCTGAAAATTAATAAGTAAAGGACAAAGAATATCAACAGGAAATTCACAGAAAATTAAATGGCCAGTAAGCATATAAGAAGTTGCCAACCACATTAATGATTAAAGAAATACAAATTGTAATAGGATACTATTTCCCCCATCATATTATTAAAAGTAAAAAGATTGACAACACTCCCACAAACCAAGACTCTTAAAAGTGGGATGTCCTTTAAAAAGAATGGAAACATGATAAAATTTATTCTGCTTATATCTGTCTCTATGACCTTGAGACAAGCATATCAACACACTGGGCCTCCATGCTCAACTCTGGGCAATAAGGGAGGTAAACATGATGCTTCTTCAATCTCTGCCCATTCTAATATATTTTCTCAAATTGACTTAAAGTCATATTTTCTCTATCTCAGAAAGATGACTCATCTTTCTAGAGTGCTATGCTATGGACCTTGCATTAATTTTTTCATTTTTTCTCTATCACAACACTGCAAGGTTTTTATAGACAAAAAAACTGAAGCTCAGAGAATCCAAGCAACTAGCAATATACTCCAGTATTCATGTTTTTCCCACTGCATTGTAAGGAATCTATGAAATTTTCTCTAGTGATGTGTTAACCAGAGTATGAAAAGGGCCTGAGGGCCCGGCTAGATAGCTCAGTGGATAAAGAGCTCGCCGGTGTACCACATGGGAGGCCCCGGGCCCGGGTTCGGTTCCCGGGGACCTCTCCGAGCGGGCAGACGGCCTTGAGAAAGGCAAGCCGCCGTGGGCGGGCCGGAGCCGCCGTGGGCAAGGCAAAAAGCCACCACGGGCAGGGCTGAGCCCCCACGGG
>PVKH010014535.1:0-16450 GCA_004027955.1 Chaetophractus vellerosus
CCCTCTCCTTCCCCTTCAGAACCTCTGATGACCCCTGCCTTTATATCAGTGTTACAATTTCTTCCATTACTAGGATAAATATAAGTCTATTTAGTCCATAGTTGCATTCCCCCCTTATATTTGTTCATTCCTCAATCTTGAGGATTTTGGAATGGTGATGCCCATTCTGCTTCCAATTGAGAGGGGTTTTAGAGCCCATGGGGCAGATGGGTAGAAGTGTTTTGCTTGCAATTGTAGATACTCATTTTTTTGAGATGGACGTTGTCCATCATCATCCTTTTGTTTGTTGTCCTGGGTGAGTCCCATGAACCAGAGAGTAGGTGTTGGCTGCGACTCTGCTGAGATTCAGGACTCAACCAGCATATGAACAGTCGGAAGATTTAATGGGTATAGTGCTAACTATAAGTTCAGATAACAGGGTCATAAGAACCATGTGTAGGAAAATTATGAGTCCAACTCTGATACATTGGGGGGATAGGTTATCATATATTCCAACCTAAGCCCACCTGACAGGGTGCCAAATTCCTGGGGTTGTCTGCCCTGCCTATAGTGTCCAGATGTTTCTAGAGCCCTCAGAAGTCACCCTGCTTGAGGCCCTATTTACTGTGGCAGTCAGTGAGATCCTCCTAAGATGTGCGTAACATAATCTCTGGAATTGTTCTGCATGATCTTGCAATGATGGATACAAGCCATTATGCATTTTTTTTTAGTACCTATAAAAGTGTACGGTACAAAGTGTGAACCATAATATAAACCATTGACCATTGTTAGTGGCAATGCTTCAATATTTGTTCATCAGTTGTAACAAATGTAACATACTCATGAGAGATGCTATTAATAGGGGAAATTGTAAGGGGAGTTGGGATATATGGGAATTCCCTATATTTTCTATGTGACTTTTCTGTAACCTAAAGCTTCTTTGAAAATAAAGTGAAAAAAAATAAGACACTGGGGGAACATACAGAGGAAATAGTCACTGTACATAAAAGATAACAGATCTTATGGGGATGAAAGACAAAATGCAAAAAAAAAATTCATTTAAAAAATTATTTTAATTTTTTTATTTTGTATTTTTTAAATTATTTTTATTTATTTGTTTGTTTTTGGCTTTGTTTTGGGGGAGGTTTTGGATTGCAGAAGAGTCACAACTATCTCAGGGGAGGATCACTGGTGTGGCATGTCAGTGTGGGGAGATGTGTGGGGAGGGGTGCACCTGGACCATGCCTCTATGGAATATGAATGTGTTCAAGTGGTCATGAGGAATTATCTAGGTGGACGGAGACCCAAACAATAACTAAAATAATGCTGAATTACCATATTGAGGAGTCCTCCTACATTCTCTAATAAAGTGGCAAGAATCCCTAGATTCTTCGCTAGTGCCTTTGACATTGATGCTTGTACTTATCAACCTCGTTCTTGTGAAATTGAAACTTAGCCTAATATTATATATTGCCTAAGAGTTACCCCCTGAAAGCCTTCTTGTTGCTCAAATGTGGCCTCTTTCTAAGCCAAACTCAGGCTATAAACTCACTACTTTCCCCCCTGGTGTGAGACATGACTCCTGGGGATGAGCATCCCTGGCACCAAGGGATTACTACCAAGTGCCAACTAGCAGTGCATTTGGAAAAAGACCTTGACCAAAAGGGGGAAATATTAAATACAAATGAGTTTTTATGGCTAAGAGATTTCAAAGTGTATTTTATTTTTGATCATGCTCTTTTTCCCACAGATAACCTTACTGTCAAGTTAATTTCATGGCAATGCCTTCAATTTCCTGATACCAAATATACAAAAGGACCTATATCTGATGTAGCAGTTTGATGTTATTTATGAATTCCAAAGAAAAGATATTGATTATGTTCATAAACTAGTCTGTTCCTCTGGATGTGATAACCTTTGATTGCATTAAATTCAAAGGTTTTACATTTACTTAATTAAATCAATTTAGGGTCTTTGATTCAGCCACATCAGTATGGCATGGCTCAGTGTTGAGTACCTGCCCTCTTTGTGGGCTATGTAAACAGACACTCAGTCAAAAAGACACACAAAAGAAGATACAAGAGCTCCATAGATACCAGAGGAGAGAATTTTGTCAACTTTAATACTGGGGCCCCTGAAAGAGCTGAGCCATTCACCTGATAGTTTACAGTTGACCTTGTGAAGAGACCAGAGCAGCTGAGCCTGGAAAGATACAAGCCCTATGCTACCCTAGAGCTGAGATCAGAAGAAGCTGGAACCATGGAGGTTTAAGAGGAAGAAGGAAGGCTGGCCTCTTACAGAAATCAGCAGCCATCTTTGGTGAGAAAGTACCTCTTATGGTACCTTGAGTTGGACTCTTTAGGACCTTGTAACTGTAAGCTTTTACCCCAAATAAATACCCTTTATAGAAGCCAACAGACTTCCGGTACTTTGCATCAGCACTCCTTTGGCTGACCGATACATCTGCCATTTGGCCATCTTTCCCTATATTACAACAGAGGCACTCTCCCTTCTCCTTTATAAAGCCAGTTCCTTCTGTCTTTGAATTCCATCCACTCTCACCTTTTCAGGAAACGCAAACTATTAATTGTACGAGTTCCATCTTGTTAGGCAACTTTGTTCTCCATATTGGATAATTCCAATGGGTTTATAGGTGTGGCCTAGGAACTAGCATTTTTATTAAAAAGGCAAATTAATCTCAGGCATACTAAAGTTTTTAAAATATGCACATACAATTGTAGTATCTGATTTCAGAACAAAAAAATTTCACTTGACCACACTTCTCCCACCATCCATTATCTTATTTATTTATTTATTTATTTATTTATTTATTTATTTATTTATTTATTTATTTATTTATACTTCTCTTTGCAATATCTCCTTATTCTCTATACTACACTATCTCCAATTCCTGGGTTTGCCCAAATTTGTTTTGGTTCCACCATTCCACAAGACTTTCTCTTCATAATGTCATTAATGACCTTTAACTTTCCTGAACACAATGGTTAATACTCACTCCTCATAATAATTGCTCAATAAGATCATTTAACACAAATGGTCACTCATGCTTTCTTGATACACATTCTTCACTTGGCTTTCAGGACTTTGCACTTTCTTCGTTTTCTTCCTACTTCACTGTCCATGTCTTCTCAGTGACTTCTGCTTATTCTCCCTCTTCTCCCCAACCTCTTCATCTTAGCGGGCCCTTGGGCTCAGTTCCTGATCCTCTGTTTTCTATTTTTCTATTTACACTTACTTGGTTTTCTCATCCAAACTCATGGCTTTAAATACCAACTGAAAGCCAGTGACTCCAAGACGTCTCTTCTGAACTGTAGGGTCATACCTACAACTTCTTACTCAACATCTCTGTTCAAATGACAAGAAGTATTGCAAACTTAACAAGTCCAAAACCTAACTCCTCTACTTCAATCCCCAAACTTGTTCCACCCACAATACACCCCATCTCAGTTAAAGGAAACTCTGTCCTTCTGGTTGTTCAGCCCCCAAACCTTAGAGTCATCCCTGGCTTTTATCTTTCTCTTACACCACTTATACAATCCTGTTGGTGCTACTTTAAAATATATCCAACATCTGACTACTTCTCATTTCCACTGGTATTCAAATTATCCTCATCTTTCATCCGGATGGCTGATGTAGCTTCCTGACTTCTCCTAATGCTTCCACCTGGCCTCTTTATAGCTTATGATCAACACATCAGCCAGAGTGATCTTTTAACTTCTCTGCTCAAAACTATGCAATGCCTCTCCATTCTAGTCACAGTAGAACCCAGAGTCCTTACAATGGCCTACAAGACCCATTATGAACTGGTCTACTACCTCTACTGATCCTACTACTTGACCTCTCATCATCATATTACAGCCACACTGGTCTCACTGATGTTCCTCAATCATACTAAGCATGCATCTTTTTTGCAGCCGTTGGTATTCCCTCAGCCTGGAATATGTTTCTGCCACAGATAATGTTGTGACCAACCATCTCACCCTCTTCAAGAATTTCCTCAAATGTCAGCATTTTATTGAGTAGTATGTAAATTTGTAACCCATACCCCTCCAATCAAGCACACACTCCGGATTCCATGTACCTTGCTTTACATTTTGTTTTCCCTTTGTGCTTATTACTTTCTAAAGTGTTACACAATTTGTTTTATTAAGTTTTTCTTTATTTTTGGAATTCTCTTTTGTGGTAAGCAGCATTGAACTTGGCCTCCAATGGTCCCTGCATCGTGCTATTCATTCCCTGTGTTATCATCTCCCTTTGATTGTGGGCTGGATTCAGTGACTCACTTCTAATAAATAAAATGTGACAGAGGTGATGGGATGTTTACTGCTCTGATTATGTTACAAGAAAACTGTGGCTTTGGTCTTGAGCACTCTCCCTTGCTCTTTAGATCGCTACCTCTGAGTGATACCAGCTGCCACATGACAAGGATAAATCCACATGACAAGGAACTGAGGGAGGCCTTTGGCCAACATCCAGTGAGGAAATGACTCATGCATCAGCCATATGAGTGAACTTGGAATTGGATTGCTCTCAGCCAAACCTTAGATGAGATGGCAGTCCAGCTGACATTTTGACTACAACCTCATGAGCACTTTCAGTCAGAGGCACCCAACTAAGCTATACTCAGATTCCTGACCCACCAAAACTATGAGATAATTAAAGGTTGTTGTTTGGGGGATAATTGTTCACGCAACAACAAGTAACTAATAAACCCTATTAGAAATTCCATGCCCTGGAATTTCTATTTCCATTAGAAATTCCATGAGGGCAAGTATCTTTGTCTCTTGTGTTCCGTTGTTGTATATGAAGCATTTAGAATGGCACAGTTGAATGAATGATTGAATGAACTACTCAGTAATGTCATTCACATCCATAGTATCAATTACCATGTATGCAATGATGACTCATAAATATGCCTCAGTCCAAACCTATCCTCTGAGTTCCATAGAATATGTCATTATGTCCTAATCTATACTCTTCTCCTCCTCAAACATGGGCCTACATCAGCATTTTATATTTCGGTGAAGGACACCACTATGCAACTAATTGTAAAATCTAGGAACCTGAGAAAGGTATTTACACCACCTTTTTTCTCAAACCCTATATCCAATTCTATCACATATGTCTGTCTGTTCATTTTGCCTTCTAAATACCTCTCAAATACATCTATTGCTCTGTATATACAGCAACACCTTAGATTAAACTACAATTTTTGTCCTGAAAAATTACAGTATTCTTCTAGCCTATCTTCCAGACCCTACTCTTTCCTTGTCTATTCTATCCCCTACACTGTAGCAGGAGTGATATTTTTGATATTCCAATATGATCATTTTACCACTTATTGAGGAAAAAAACTTATCACAGCCTACAAGGCCACCGCATAGACTACCCCAATATATTTGTCATTCTTCCTCCTTGCTATCTTAACTCTAACCACACTAAATTCTTCACTTTAGTTACAGATTCTTTGCTTGCGGTGTTCCTTCATCTTAGACTGGTTTCCCACCATCATTCCAAAATAATTCTTACTCGTCCCTCATTATCTCAATTATGACTTGTTTCTGAAAGCCTTCACTTGATCCCCTCCCCTAATCTAGGTCTTAACCCACTACCACTATTGAGGGGCCATGACCTATATTTCTTAGAATCTTTCATATGTAAGTAATGGCTGTCTCATCCACTAGAGTGTAAGATCCTTGAGAGCTGAAACTCTGTGTTTGTTTATCATCTTATTTCTAGCACAGAAAAAACTGCCAAGTATATCACAGTCATTCAATAAATATTTATTGAAGTAACAAAGGAGGAATAAAAGGAGGAAAGAAGGGAGAAAGTGGAGAAAATGCAGAAGTACGGAAAAATAGGAAGGTAGTATAATCTAGAATAGAATCTGGGATTGATAATCAGGAGCTTTGAGTGTTACTCTAATTCTATAAATCAGTTCAAACTCACATGGTTGGTTTAGTTCATCAAGCCTTTTATAAGAATCAGCATAAGCTATATATTATGTGCCAAATTCCTATCCTCAAGGAGCTATAGATTATCATACTAATGAGCCTCTCTTAGAGATAGAGTTCCACTGACTATTCTGAAAATACTGATTAAGTTCATTTTTTAAGCTGCCCAGTACTTACAGAACTAGTAGATGGGGAAGATGGAACTCTTGCTCCTGCTATACCTCTTAGGCAAATTCTCTGTAATCCCTGTGACATTCATTTCTTCATTAGTAAAATGAGAATTACATCATGGAGTTATCACTACAAACTTGTGTTAACCAAATGAGGATGGAGCCCTGGATAAATCAGTCCCACTAGTCTGCCATCCTATGTCCTCAACTCACCACTCTTTTGGTGGTACCTCAAAATCCTCAGTGAGACATGATTTTAATGTGTTGTTATCCAGTGATAAGTCTGTAACATCTATCTCCATCATTTTCTCCAGCAGTTTATGTGTGAAAATCAATTGGTATGAAGACACTCAATGTAAGAAAAATGGGATGGTTTGCCTGCTGGTGTAAAAAATGGATTTCTTTTGTGTGATTGTGTTCTCTTCTTTCTCTAAAATGCTGAAAGTTCAGACCTGAACCATAAATGACTCCGCTCCTTGGTCAAGACGAACTGGTACTCAAATGTTGAATCCACCCATTTGGTTACTGTATTGTGCTCAGCCCATTGTTGACCTGTGGACCCCAGTGGATTTGATTGCTGCTACCTCCGAGATGAATGTTTCCTCCTGTACTAATTGGCAGCCAACAGTTAGAAGTGCCACTTAATTGGTTGTCTGGAAAGCAAAGTATCAAGGACAACACTGATACTACTGATGAAACTAATTGTGGGTGGGAAATTGTGGGCAACAAACTGGCTGTATGCTTAGTCTAATGTTCACTGAATTAATTATACAGAAAAAGCCAGGTACAATGGCTCAATTTGTATGGAAAACACTATCCCCTTCAAAGTTCAGTGTTACTGTCTCCTTGCTGTTCAAAATAATCCCTTCTCCCTTATTTTATAGAAATTAGAAGAAACCTTAAAGATTATTTGGTCCATTTTGCAGATGAGGAATATGGATTCTATCGCAGTATTGTATAGGAGGTTACATTTCCAACTGTTTGAAAGTTGAAGCTTTTACATGCTCTCACTTCACATGGCATTGCCAAATTCATAATCAACCTCAATTTACTTATTTGAAAATATGAAAGAGCATGGAATCTTGACACCCAACAATGTGGAAAAAAATGTACTGAAGGGGTAAAGATAAAGTGAAGGGAAGGAAGATGGTTTAAACTGAGCAGCTTGGCTCTCATTACATTAGAGACTGATCCCTAAAAGAGTAAACTTTCTGCCAACTTTGGCTGGAGCTCTAGTAAGCAGAAAGTATCTCTGGATCAAGTAAAAATTGGACTCATAAATCTTTCACTAAAACGTGAATCTTTTGTTTTAGGATTCCTTGGCCAAGTCAACACTGAAAATTACTTTTAAACAAGGCACCACGATTCACCTAAAAATCCAGATTTTTATAATTAACTGCAAATAAAATCAAATAGAGGAAGATATTTTTTTTCCTGAGAATCTCACCAAGATTTAAAATAAATTTCCTGTGAAATTTGAATACATGCTTTTAATAGGACTGTTTGAACTTAAAATGTGTTCCAAATTAGAATTACTATCTCCCATTTTATTGAAATACAAAAAAAAAAAAAAAAAATGGCTTCTTGGCATTTCCCAGTACTTATCACATTGATTATATGAGCAAAATCCTCAGTGAGAGATGATTGCCTATGCTTTCAGATGTGGTTGAAACTGCAATAGGAATACATAAGACAGGCATGTTATTTCCATTTTAGAGAGTTCTGGAAGTGGACCAGGTAAGTTTCTTTGCTTTTCAAGACTTTACAAAATTTTTTTATTCATGCAAACACCAAACTGTTGTTTTTTTTTAAATAATCACTGAATGTATGGCTTTGGCTTGTTTGATATTCCCCAGATTACAGATTTAAATCCATTAAAAGAGTTTGCTTCCTATTTTTTCCATTATTTGCTATTATTATCTATACCACTCTGTTCCACACATGAATTAGCTTTTAAAGAAATCAGTTTGAATCTGAAATTAAGGCAAAAAGAACAGTATGTGGTATATGTAAATGAAAGTCAATAAATCCCTTCTCCCTTATTTTATAGAAATTAGAAGAAACCTTAAAGATTATTTGGTCCATTTTGCAGATGAGGAATATGGATTCTATCGCAGTATTGTATAGATTTCCAGATTCCCAGTTAAGTAGTCTTTCACTCTTCCTTACTCCCTTTTTTATTTGGTTTATTTGGTTTCTTCAGTTTTTAGTAACAAGACTACTGTCATTCTAGTCCATTTGTTTTTGGTAGCATGGTAACAAAAATTAAATAATAATAATAATAGTTACTATTTGAAGTACTTCTATGTCCTAAGCATAGTATTAGAAACTTTATATGCATTATTTTATTTTTCCACAACTCTTATGAGTTAAATATTATTTTTTCATATGATGAAGTGAGGTTCAAAAAACATAAGGAACTCTCCAAATTTACAAAAGTAGTAAATGGGTGATATGGGACTCTGATCCAGTCTGCATTTCATGGACTCAGAATCCCAGAACTTGCTATTACTCTGGGCATGATCCTTGAATGCTTTTTCCTCTTGACATCCAATCCATCAGCTGGTGCTTCTGGTTGCACTTCCACATTATGACTCCATTTTGTCCTCTTCTCTCCATCTCTCTCAATATGTTTCCTAATATTTATCTATTAGGAATCCACTTTCCTCAAGGAATTCCAGTAAGATTGTTTCAAAATAAGCTAAACCAAGTCACTTGCTGCCTAAGGCACTCAACAGCTTCCCATCACACTTATATTATACAAACTCCTAGTACCACCTCACAGCCTTGCAGGATCCTGTCTCTACCAGTCACCTCTTGCTCACCATGTTAGAGCTACACTGGCTTGCCTTAGAGTTCATATTTATAGGTTCTTCAAATATGAGGCCTTCTGTGCCTGCTGGACCGACTCCAATAATGCTTTATGATGTGTGTTTTTTCTGGTTCTTTCATATTATTCAAACCTAAATTTAAATGTCTTCTTCTCAGAGACCTTCCCAAGCTCCTGGGGTAAGTACATACATCCAATCCAATATCCCTTATTAGTCATCTTGTTTACATATATCATAAAGCTTTGTATTGAGTGGCTCAAATGTTGTTTACCTGTTTTATCCCCATTATAGTGTTTTCTCAGCTCATATTTGGCACTCAAGAAACAACCGAATGATCAAATACAAAGGGCTACTTTCTTATTGTCATCCTTCTTCCCCTCCTCTCATACTTCTTTCCTTCATGTGAGCTGAAAATTACGCCATTATTTGAATGTTTTTTTAACCCATGCTGTTGCTACCCACAGTGGATATTCAACTATGATTTGCACTGCACTACCATATCCCTGGTTCCCAGTTTATCATGAGACAAGCCCTCACCTCATCCACTCTCAACCTTAGTCCAGAGAATATTTTCAAATAAAATGTTACCTTATAGATAGAAGCTTCACAACAGCCCCACACTTTCTCAGAAACACAGATTCTCTATATACAAAAGATTAATAATTACAGCTAACATTTTGAGTATTTATTATATTTGCTCTGCTTGAATTCTTTAATACTTTAAAACAATCCTAGGTAGGAGATTTTTTTTTATTAATTTTTTTTTAATGTTAGAGATGAAGAAACTGAACCTTTGAGGTAAAGTAATTCACCCATGGTTACCAGCTAGTAAAATGGGAGAGTCATTGTCCCTTTCACATAACTGTTTTGTGATTCTATCAGAAGGAGCTGACAAAGAATGACACTAAAGGGAGACTTTTCTTCCTTCAGCACCAGAGAGGTGTGTGTTTTTGTCCCACTAGGAATAAGAGAAAAGAAAACACAGACCACAGAAATCAATGCCCAGATCAATACTGAAGATGGTGCCTGAATGGGTTTTGTTGTCAAGAAATGATGGGGGCAAATATTGTGATATCTTATTAAATGACTCAGAAGAAAAAGAACAGGAGTTTTATTTTTTTAAACAGGATTTTTGTTTTTATTTTCAGAAATATCTCTGGGTACAAATTGTTTGAGCGTGAGGTCATTAAATATGTAAAACTTCTTGCTCTCTGAGGATGATTTTTTAAAAAGATTCAGTTTGGCTCACGTGGGCAGGTGGATTGCACGGCAGGCAAGCAGGAAAATCCGTTGATGGATGGCTGCAAGCACAGTGGTCAGAAGGCCTGACTCAGTTACCCGGATGTGGGCCGTCTTTTCTCCTGGGAAATGGAGGGAGAGCAATCATATTAGAACTGGCTGAAAATGAGAGGGAAACTAAATTTGTGTCAGTGTCTAGTGACAGTTTGGTGTATAATTTTACAAAATCGCAGCTCCGTTCCACGAGCGTAGGCGAGGCAAGAAGGTTCCCGAGGAGATAACTTTGTTTGCAGGTCCAGGTGCTTTTCCTTCATGGTTCATGTTGTGGTGGATGTTACCATGGCAGCTGATAACACTACACGTGGGATGATTATATTGTGCAGTGACCAAAACAAGGGGAAATTTTTGTTCTTTAAAAAAATCTCGTTTCCAATGAGGGGATTATGGAAAAAGTGGCAGTGTTTAAAAGTCTATGTTCTGTTTGCCAAAGTGGGGGAGGGGGAAGGGGAAAGTTGCGTGGAGTGGGGGTGGCGCGGCCGTGGGGGAGCAGTGAAATTCACGCAGGCCAATTGCCATGTGACTCTTTGAGGGTCTGCAGGGAAGATGCCATCTGTTACCACTTGGCAAGACTTAGTCACCAGGGCACAGAGTAGGCAATTGTCCTTGACCTTGGGGGGAGAAGCTGGCAGCTGGCCCAAAAGACTGCTTTCTCCTAGAAGATATAGGCAGTCATTGAGCTGAGATATTGATGATTTCTTTTCTCTTATCATGCAACATTGAAACTGGGAGAAATTGAGGGAAGACAGAGGGGAGTGGAAGGAGGACGAAAAGAAAGGAAAGGAATACTGATGAACTCAGCCTGTCTATTAAGTTTAAGATGATTTTGCTCACTAGTTGAATGGAACAGACAGCTTGCATTCCTGAATTGAATAAATAGTGCAATCACCAAATTAATGTAATTATAGGAGAAAAGGTGATACTGAAAAGTATGTGTATAAATATATGTATAAGTATATACATACATACTGAATTAATTTATTGACTACACAACACAAAGCAAAATGGTGTTAGGTAAATTTTCACAATAATGCTATTAGAGTAGATTCTTTGATTATGTCCAATTTACAGATATGGAAACTAGGGTTTGTGTCAAGGTTCAGTTTCTTGTTTGTGTGACACCAAAATATATGCTTTTATCTAGTGTTTATATATTCTCTATTATTAATTGTGTTCAAATTATTATTTAAATCTCTAGCTACCTCAAGGTTGTCCCTAAGGTTGTACCTAAGGTTGTACCTCAAGGTTGTCCCTAAGGTTGTTCTTAGGTCCCTAAGGTTGTTCTTAGGGACAAGAACAACCTTAGTTTTTGTTTTATCTCAGTATCATTTTGCACATAGTTTATAAACAACAAATAATTTTTGTGACCTTGGTATAATGCTTAAACTTATTAAAACACAGTTATTTTGTGGTAAAGCGTATTTGAAATTACATATGGGGCACCTAAATTATTTAAAATGTTGTAAATCTCATGGTTTACATGAGGACTGGAGACCAAAGTCCTGAATAATTCCTGCTTCCATAAAGTCTCAGTGCATAATCAGGGCCCTTCGATCACAGTTAAATTGAGAGTATCTGAATCTGTATACTCAAATGGGTAATACTGAAATTTAGATTCATCAAGAAGAAATTGAAAGCAAAAAGAAGATTAAAAATTTAAAAATGTTTTGAATTTCCATAGATGGTTGTCTGGCTGACAAAAATTAAAATCTCACAGAACTAAAATGGAAGATAGAATATGTCACTGTCATTAAAAAGATATTTTGAAGAATAAAAGAAGTCTGGGAACTTGGAGGTGAAGTTGAGAAGAAGACTAAGGGACTTTAAATCAAGTGTTTGAAAGAATCAAACACAAATACATAAGAAGAGAAACACTAGGGTGGAACTGGAGTAGGAGTTCCCAGTCTTTTAATTTTTTTCTGCAAAGACACACAGGGCAGCTGAGATTGACTGCAAAGAAGGCACAATAATGCAATGACTGTAATACCACCCCTTGCTCTGCTGTTCAAGGAAGCACCCCAGAAATTGAGTGAAAGTAATTTTAAATTGACTTTAATTATAAATAAGCAAATATTTTTAAAATGTCAGTTCTTCGTGTTAGCAACCTACCAGGTTGCAACATAGCTCACTGCACACAGTAGTATGATATTAAAGCTGAAAAACTGACTTCTAGGGTCCTTTCCAGCTCTTGAATCCTGAGATTTACATATGATTGGTCCTAAGAGCTATCAAATTATTGTTCAGTAAGTGACTTTTTATCCTGAGTATTTAAAAAAGCGTCTCTTTTAAGGAATCTATTCATTTGTAAATGCATCTTTTTCCAGTGCTTGTTGTGTTTGTTTTTGATTATCCATGTGAATTCAGCTTTGTCCAGATACTCATAGAAAAAAATGGAAGCCATTTTCCCCTTGAAAAAAGCTTTTCATATTTTAAGACCCCAGAATACTTTACAAGTAATACTAGTAATTTGGCATTAAGCTCAATAGTGGAGAGGCAGGGGAGCTGGCTTGTGGTCTCTGCAATGGTTATTTGTTTGACTTCTAGTCCCATGACACTTGAATCTATGAAATTTTAGAATATGTTTTTAAATCTCAGTTGCATTCTTACTCTATATGTGTGAGAAAGATGTAAGACCCCAATCACAAGAAAAATGAATAGAATTTCCTAATGAAAGTGAATTTCCTAAATGAGAGTGAAGAATTAATACTCTCAGAGTGAAAATTCAATGAGAGCTAACAGTTTGCCTTTAGCATATTGGTTATTAAATGCTTCTCTAATATTTAAGGGAGAGGGAGAAAAAGAGAAAGAGACAGAGAGAGAGAGAGAGAGAGAGAGAGAGAGAGAGAGAGAGAGAGATATTGAGACTGAGAAGCAGATTGGCCAAGGTGTCTAGAACCCTCCACATGTAGTCTGAGAAGGCAAATGACATAGTTGGCTTATTGCTATGACATTTCTGATTGACAGGACTCCAGAACAACTAGTAACAAAAGGGACATGTATGTGTTGAATCATCTTTCTTAATGGTTCAGGGATATTTTCCAATCTGTAGTGCTGCTTTATATTTTTAATGGTTCTTGAGGCTTTTAAATATATATCTTTCCCCATGGATGCTCTTTGCTAAACCCTTATTTCAGAGGATTCTTAATAGTCATTGCAATCATTAAAGAGAATTAGCCAGGTGGCACAGAATGTCATATGCTAGGCCCCATTGCACAACTAGACAAGTCTAAATATGCCCTCCATTTTCAGAAGCCTCCTGGTCCTTAATCTATTTTCAATACTCTCCATTATTAATTCTAAACTATGTTTAAATGTGGATATGAGGTTAAAGCAAGGTGCTCAAGGTGCTTTTATCGTCACTGTATTTGTGATTTTTGGATAATGGTAAATTGGTGCCTGGGAAAAGGTGAAAAGAGCAGAATCTTATAAATTCCACAAGTACTTATCATGCATCTGCTTTCACATTACAGAGTGGGGAAAATATAAAAATGAATAAAACTTAGTACTTGCACTCAAGTCCTTTATAATTTAATTGGCAGTAGAGTACCAAAATTAGTATAGTACATAGAAGACCGTTGCCCCTGCAGAACAAAGTACTGGAAGAATCCATTGAAGGGAGAATTCAATAGGACTGGATTGTAGGCTAGAATCTGTATATTTCCAAGTTCTAAAGGTTTTCTAATGTCAAGTCTGGCTCTTCAGTGTGATGCTCTGTACTAGGAGTCCAAAACCCAGTCCCTTCCCTTAGGGACCAACAGTCAAGTTGACTAAGAAGACAGGCATCTCAGCAAATGAGTACAATTCCATTATAAAGGGGCTTTTAATTTTATATTATTAAATGTTCACTGTTTTCACTTTCTAGGATGCTGAAAGCAGATACCTTGAAATGACTTGGCTTTAACAATAGGAATTTATTAGGTAACAGCTTTGAGGCTGAAAAAAATGTCCAAATCAAGGCATCATCAAGGTGATGCTTTTTTCACCTTGACTCCTCTGCCACATGACAAGGCGCATAGTGACGTCTGCTGGTCTCTCCCTTCTCTTTCAGCTTCCCTTGCTTTCAGCTCCTTGCTTCCATGGCTTTCTTTCCTTTTGCCTTAATTTCAATCTCTTATAAAAGGACTCTAGTAAAAGGATTAAGACCCTCTCTCACAAACTTCCAGGAAGATGACAGACTAGTAAGACACGGGAATCTCTTCTACTCCAGAAAAACAGCTAGAGGATAGGCTTAAAGAGCCCCCAAAAACATCTTCTAAGGTTTAGGACAGCAGGCAAAGGCTGGACACCACCTAGAGGAGAGAGGAACAAGGGGAATTGCAATGACAGAACCATGAGTTGACACCAGCAGCTGCTGCTGCTGGCACCATCCCCCACACTAAAGACATTTTAAATTCTCAGGCCTCTGGGCCTGCAATTACAGGCAAAGGGGGCTTTAGGCATCTACCACCCCAGAAAAGGGAAGAGAGAGGGACACAGCCTAAGGCAGACTCAGTTTCTGACCCACAAATTTGGTCTGCTGTGTCCCATGAGCCCTTTCAGGCCAGGTGAGACCACACAATGGTTTGCCCTGGGAGCTGTGGAAGGACTGGAGAAATCGGACCCTCGCAATCTCCCTCTCTTTTAGCTGGAACTAATTGTTGAGGATGCCCCAGGAAAGTGGAGAGAGAGGGACAAAGCCTAAGGCTGACTCAGCTTTTGACTCACAAATTTGGTCTGCTGTGTCCCAAGGGCCCTTCCAGGCTGGGTGGGGCTGCACCATTGTTTGCCTTAGAGCCTGCAAGGGGCTAAAGATATACAACCCTCCCAATCCCCTTCTCTACTAACAGGGACTGATTGTAGTGGACTCAGAGGGGAGTAGAAATATTTCCTAGCCTGGAAAAGGGAGGGGGCTGCCAGAGAAGGCTGGAGAACTGTCTCAGAGAAAGTTTAAATTACAAGGCTACTAGCATCCAGACAGGAAGCACTATCACATTGATCCTGTCTGTGTTGCAACAAATATACTCCAACCAGGCATCGAACTGAGAGCTGCCAAAGAGTGACATCTCCTGGCAGACCAAGGAAATGCACACAAGAAAATTAAAAATAAGTAGGAGAGGCTTTTTCCATCCTCTATAGTGTCCCTGCCCAAGGTCCTAGGAAGTGATTCTACAACCAATTACTGGGTTCAGTGCCCAGTTTTGAGCAACCAGCAGGTCAATCCTAACAATCCAGGTCATGCCAAGAAATAAAGAGCAGTGGTAACCCCCAGCCTCCTGCCACTAAATCCCTACAAAAGAGAAAGAAATTGAGCATCTGAGTAAACTACATCCTAATCAGATGCCTAGATAGCAGCAAAAAATTACAAGCCATACTAAGAAAATAGAAGACATGCCCAAGAAAAGGAATATAGCAAAACCCCAGAAGAGATGCAGAATTTGAGAGAACTAATCAGTGAAATGCACAAAAAATTTTCAAAATCAAATTAATGAGTTGAAAGACAATAAGGTTAAAGAGGTAAATGACATCAAGAAGACATTGAGCAAAGGCAAAGAAGAATTTGAAATCCTGAACAGAAAACTAACAGAGCTCATGGGAATGAAAGACACAATAGGTGAGATCAAAAACATATTTGAGGCATACAACAGCAGACTCAAAATGACAGAAGAAAGAATAAGTGATACTGAAGACAGAATAGCTAAAATTGAAGAGAAGAAAGAACAGAGAAAGAAAAGAATGGAAAAAAATTGAGCAGGGGCTCAGAGAATTGAATGATAACACAAAATGTGTCATGGGAGTTCCAGAAGGATAAGAGAAGGGAAAGGAGGCAGAAAGAGTGTTGAGGAAATAATAGCTGAAAATTTCCCAACTCTGATGAAAGAAATGAACTTACATGTCCAAGAAGCACACGTTACCCCAATCAGAATAAATCCAAATAGACCTACTCCAAGACACATACTACTCAGAATGTCAAATGTTAAAGATAAAGAGAAAATTCTGAGAACAGCAAGGGAGAAGCAAACCATCACATAAAAGAGACGTCCAGTAAGACTTAGGGTAGATTTCTCTTCAGAAACCATGGAGGTGAGAAGACAGTGGTATGATACAATTAGGAAACTGAAAGAAAAACTGCCACCTGAAAATTCTTTATCCAGCAAAACTGTCCTTCAAATATGAAGGTGAGCATAAAATATTCACAAACAAACAGAAATTAAGAGAGTTT
>PVKH010014536.1:0-16450 GCA_004027955.1 Chaetophractus vellerosus
CCGACACAGGTGAACCCTGAAGTCATCATGTTACATGAAATAAGCCAGACACAAAAGAACAGATATTGTAAGATTTCACTTAAATAAAATAACTAGTATGTACAAATTCAGAAACAGAAAATCTATCACAGGTTACCATTAGTGATGGGGGGAAGGAAGGGAGAAGAATGGAGAGTTAATAATTAAGAGGTATAGAGTTTCTATTTGGAGTGATACTATCGGTATTGGATGGTAGTGATGATAGTACAACATTGTGAATGTAATTAATACCATGAATTGTGTACCTGAAAGTAATTAAGATGGTAAATTTTATGTTGTATATATGTACCACAATAAATTTTTTATAAAAAAGAAAAAGCCTACCCTAATACCCTAGCATATAGACACCTCTTTGTTCTACCCCATCAACCTGTGCTTCCTTTTCAAAGCATTTACTATACTATTTTTATTTTATTTATTTATTTATTTTTATTTATTACATATCTCCGCCCCCCCTTTTCTGCTTGCTCTTGCTGTGTGTCCATTCTTGTGTTCCTCTCTGTCTGCTTTGTCTCCCCCCCGTTGCGGCGACGCACAGAGACCAGTCACCGCACAGGCAGCTTTGCCCCGCTTGTGGGCAGCTTCTGCTTCCATTCACGGCCGGCTCTGCTTCAGTTCGCGGGTGGCTGGCTGCACTCCGTTCGTGGGTGACCTGCCCTGCCCGTGGCGGCTTTGCCCTGTGCGTGGCAGCTTTTTACCCTGCCCACAGAGGCTCTGCCCGCCTATGGCGGCTTGCCCTTCTCAAGGCAGTCTGCCCGCTAGGAGAGGTCCCCCAGGAACTGAACCCGGGGCCTCCCATGTGGTATACCGGCGCCCTTATCCACTGGGCTATATGACCGGCCCCTTATACTATTTTTAACTATATACTAGTTTGTCTCCCCAAGAAGAAGGCAAACACAGTCATGGTAGGGCTCACATTTGTGTCTTTCACCATAATATCTGCAGACACTCAGTAAAAGAATGATCTTGGCTGAGGTTAGAGAAAAAAAGATCTGTTTAGAGGTCAAAATATGTTCTTTCTTTCTTTTTTAACCTAGCAAGTCTTTTACATTTTGGGGTTTGGTTTATATGCTATAAAATGGGGGTGCTATCTAAACCTCTCAGGTGCCAGAAAGATTAAATGAAAATTTTAAAGGTGCTCTACAAAATTTGTATAAGGCACAGTACAATACTAGTGTAAATCAACTACTTGCCTACCCTCTTATAACGTAAATAATCCTATCTATTGTTTATCATAACATATAACTCGGCTTGTTAACATTAAAAGTAACTTTTCTCAAAATGAAGACAACTCAATTGGATGTCATCTTAGTTTGCCAGGATTTCTATAACAAATATCAAAGACTTGCTGGCTTAAACAACAAAAATTTACTGCCTCACAGTTTTGGAGGCTAGAAATCCAAAATCAAGGTGTCAGCAGGCCTTATTTTCTCCAAAGTTAGTAGTGTTCTGGTAGAGGCTTGCTGGCAATATATAAATCAATCTCTGCCACTTTTACAGGGCTATCTGTCTCCTACTACCTTCTTCTCTGCTTATAAGTACTCCAGTTGTACTGGATTAAGGTGTACCCTGATTCAGTTTGGATTCCCATTAAATAATAAAATCTTCAAAGGTCTGTATATACCAATGGGTTCACATCCACATGACTGAGAGTTAGAATTTGAACATCACTTTGCAGAAGACAAGATTCAATTCATAACAGATGCAAATAACTAAGATAAACAATAAAAGTGGGAACAACACTACTAACCCTGCCATTCGCCTCATGGATTGCAGCTGAAGAGACCCAGAGCCCTGAGTAGCTGAGGTGGCCCAGAAAGAAACAAGCCCTCCAGCCTACAGCTGAGATTGGAAGAAGCTGGGCCCATGGAGCCTTAAGAGGAAGAGGAAGGCTGAACCCTCACAGAGGCCACCCACTATCTTGCTTCAACATATGGCAACAGACTTTGGTGAGGAAGTAACCTTGAGGTGGACTCTTTAGGGCCTTGTAACTGTAAGCTTTACCCCAAATAAATACCCTTTATAAAAGCCAAAAATAAAAAATAATACTACTGACCTTACAGAAATAAATAGGATTATAAGAGGATACTTACAATGAAAAAGTATAGGCCAACAAATTCGGCAGTCTAGATGAAACGGACAGATTCCTAAAAACACACAAATTACCTAAACTGAAATAGAAGAAATAGAAGAGCTCAACAGACCAAAAACAAGATATTGAAACAGTAATCAAAAATCTCCCAAGAAAGACAAGTCCAGGACCAGATGAATTCACTGACAAATTTGACCAAACATTCCAAGAAGAATTAATTCCAACCCTTCCTAACTCTTACAAATAATTGAAGAGGAAGGAACACATCTGAGCTCACTCTATGAAGCCAACATTACCCTAACACCAAAGTCAGATAAAAATATCACAAGAAAAGAAAATTACAGACCAATATTCCTTATTAATATATATGTAAAAATTTTCATCAAAATACTTTCAAACAAATGAAACAGCATAATAAAAGGATTGTACAGCATGACCAAATGGGATTTATACCAGGAATGCAATGATGGTTTAACATAAGAAAAATCAATCAGCGTAATACAGCACATTAATAGAATGAATTAATACAGAAAAGGCATTTAACAAAATCCAGCACCCTTTCTTGACAAAAACACTCAGAAAAAAGGAATAAAAGAGTTCCTCAACATTGCAAAATTCATTGTATTAAATGTGTACACCCTAAAACACATATTCTGAATCTTAATCCACATCTCTGTAGGTGTAAATCTATTGTAAATAGAACCACTGAAGATACTATTTTGCATTAAAGAGTAGACAACTGAGGTAGGGTGGGCCTTAATCCAAATTACTAGAGGTTTTATAAAGGGAAGACCACAGGGAGAAGAAGGAAGTTGGTAGAAATCAGAATAGCAGACAGAGAAGGGAGAGAACATCACCATGTGAGATACAGCCAAGAAAGCACAAGGATTGCTGGTAGCCGGCACCAGAACACTACAGTCTTCATGAACAAATCAAGCCTTGTCAATATCTTGATTTTGGACTTCTCCTAGCTTCAAAACTGTAAACTAATAAATGCTTGTTGTTTAAGTCAAAACCATGTTGTGGTATTTGTGATAGCAACTCAAACTAAAACAGTAATGAAATGTATGAAACAGTATGAAAAGCCCACAGATAACATTACTCAATGGTGAAAAACCAAATGCTTTCCCACTAACATCAGGAACAAGACAAGGATGCCCATTTTCACCCGTGCTATTCAACACAGTACTAGAAGTTCTAGCAAGAGCAATTAAGTAAGAAAAATAAATAAAAGGTATAAAAATTAGAAAGGAAGAAGTAAAACTATCTCTATTTGCAGATGACATGAACCTATATGAAGAAAATCCCACAGAATCCACAAGAAAGCTACCAGAGCTAGCAGACAAATTCAACAAAATCATGAAGTATAAGATCAACATGTGGAAATCAGTTATGTTTCTATACACTAGCAATGAACAATTTGAAAAAGAAATCAAGAAAACAATCCTGTTTACAACAGCATCTAAAAGAATAAAATATCTAGCATAAATTTACCAAGGTAATAAAAGATTAATATACTGAAAACTATAGAACATTGCTGAAAGAAATTAAAGACCTAAATAAATGGAGACAGCCTGTGTTCATGGATTGGAAGACATTGTTGTTAAGATGTCAAAAACTGGGAAGGGGATGTGGCTCAAGTGACTGAGCTCCTGCCTACCACATAGAAGGCCCTGGGTTCTGTTCCCGGTGCTTCCTGGAGAAGATGAGCAAGACAGCAAGCTGGTGTGATGGGCTGGCACGGCGAATTGATGCAACAAGATGACACAACAAGGAGACACAAAGAGGAAACACAATGAGAGACACAACAAAGCAGGGAGTGGTGGTGACTCGAGTGGTTGAGCATCTCTCTTCCACATGGGAGGTCCCAGGTTAAGTTCCAGGTGCCTCCTAAAGAGAAGACGAGCAGACACAGAGAGCATACAGCAAATGGACACAGAGAACAGACAGTGATTTAATAAATCTTTTTTTAAAAATTAAGATTTAATGAATCTTTTAAAAAATTTTAAGATTTAATAAATCTTAAAAAAAAAAAATGTCAATAACTACCTGGAGTGGTTTATAGATTCAACACAATCCCAATCAAAATTCCAGCAGTGTTTTTTTGCAGAACTGGAAAAACCAATCATCAAATTCATATGCAATGGCAAGGGGCCCCAAATAGCCAAAACCATCTTGAAAAAGAAAAACAAAGTTGGAGGACTCACACTTCCTGATTTTAAAAAGCTTACTACAAAGCTTCAGTAATCAAAACAGTGTGGTAATGGTATAAGGACAGACAAACAGATCAATAGAATACAATGAAGGTTTAGAAATAAACCCACACATCTCTGGCCAAGTGATTTTTGACAAGGGTGCCAATCAATGGGGAAAGAATAGTCTTTTCAACAAATGGTGGTGGGAAAGCTGGATATCTACATGCAAAAGAATGAAAGTAAACTCCTACACCTCACACTGTATACAAAAATTAACTCAAAAGGCATCAAAGCCTTAGGTTAGAGCTAAAACCATAAAAACCCTTAGAGAAAAAATAGGGGAAATTTTTCAGGACCCTGTAATAGGCAATGGATTCTTAGACTTTACAACAAAAACATGAGCAACAAAAGAGAAAATAAGATAAATTGGACTTCATCAAAATTAAAAACTTTTATGCATCAAAGGACACCATCAAAGTGAAAACCAACCTACAGAATGTGAGAAAATAGTTGCAAATCATATATCTGATAAGGATTTAATATTCAGAATATATAAAGAACTCCTACAACACTCACCAACAAAAAGACAACCCAAATAAAAAATGGGCTAAAGACGTAAATAGACATTTCTCCAAAGAAGATATACAAATGGCCAATAAAAACATGAAAAGATGTTCAACATCGTTATCTACTAGAGAAATGCAAATCAAAAACACAATGAAAAAATAAAAAACAAACACAATGAGGTACCACTTCACACCACTAGAATGGTTATTATTTAAAAATTTAAATTAAAAATTAAAATTAAAAAAGAAAAACAGAAAATAATAGATGTTGGCCAGGATGCAAAGAAATAGGAACCTTAGTACATTGTTGGTGGGAATTTAAAGTGATATAGCCACTGTAGAAAATAGTTTGGCTATTCTTCAAAAAGTTAAACATAGTACTGCTATATGACCTGGAAATCCCACTTTTAGGTATGAACCCAAGAGAACTTACTCAGACAAATATTTGTACATCAATGTTCACAGTAGCATTATTCACAATAGCCAAAAGGTGGAAGCAACCCAAGTGTCCATCAAAAGATGAAAGGATAGGGAACTGGCTGTAGCTCAATTGGTAGGGCTCCGGTTTACCACATGGAAGGCCCCGGGTTCAGTTCCCGGGGCCTCCTCAAGTGGGCAGACCACCTCGAGAAAGCAAGCTGCCGTGGGCAGGGCAGAGCCGCAGCAGGCAGGGCAAGCCCCCGCGAGCAGAGCAAGCCATGCCGCCGTGAGCAGGCAGGCCGCCACAGCGGGGGTAGACAAGCAGACACAGAAGAACGCAAAAATGAACACAGCAAGAACAAGCAGAAAGGGGGGGATATATAATAACAATTTTTTTAAAAAAGATGAAAGGATAAACAATATGTAGTATATACATACAATGGGCTATTAGCCTTAAAAAGGAATGAAGTTCTGATATAGGCCACTACATAAATGAACCTTGAAGACATCATTTTGAGTGAAATAAATCAGACAGAAAGAGACAGATATTGCCTGATTCCATTTATAGCTAGAATATGCAAACCCACAGAGACAGAAAGGATACTACTAGTACTAGTTACCAGGGGCAAGAGGGAGGGGGTGATGAAGGGTTAATGCATAATGGGAATAAGGCTTATGTTTGAGGTGATGGGAAAGTTTTGGTAATGGATGGTGATGATGGGAACAAAACACTGTAAATGTAATTAATACCACTAAATTGTATACTTAAAAATGGCTAAATTGATAAATTTTATGTTATAAATATTACCATAATAAAAAAATTTAAATCCACCAAAATATCTCAAACATCCTAAAAGAATGACTTACCCTGAAAAATTAATGTTTTCCTTCATAAAAAAATATTCAACTTTTTCTCAAAATAACCAGAGCAGGGTGTGGCTCAATTGGTAGGCCTCCGGTTTACCACATGGGAGGACCCAGGTTTGGGTCCCGAGGCCTCCTTGAGCAGGCAGACCACCTCGAGAAGGCAAGCCGCCGCGAGCAGAGCAAGCCGCCATGAGCAGGCAGGCCGCCGCACGGTGAGCTGACTCGGTGGGACGCCGCAACAGGGGGAGACAAGCAGACACAGAAGAACGCAAAAATGAACACAGCAAGAACAAGCAGAAAGGGGGGATATATAAAATAAATAAATAAATAACCAGAGAAATTAAGAGATTCACATTCAAATGATGTTTAAAAGGACTAACATAATGTAAAACATTGCCTCATATAAACTTCATAATAATCCTGTTAGCTAAAGAGAAAGTGAGGATAAAAAAATAAAAAGAAATATAACTAGCAAAAGGTAAAACTGATATTTAAATAAATGTTCCAGACTACAAATTGCGTTTTCTTACTACTACACAGATATTGCTAGATGAAGGGAATTGCAAACCAGATACAACAACAAGTAATTTTTCTATGGTGGCCAGCCTGGAACCAACTATCTAAACTTTTCCCCTTCATCTTCATCCCCACAATAAAAAATTGAGCCTCAAAAACTAGACACCTTGGCCAGTAGAATCATTAGTAAAGAAGAAATGGCTGGCAGTTTTAGCTGTTCTTGCACTGGTACAAATTCTTGTTTTCAGACCCAAAGAAACTTTGGCACTGTATTCTACCTACAATTAGATAAATCAAGAAACCATTGGGAAGCAGATGTGGATCAAGTGATTGAGCTCCCACCTACCACATAGGAGGTCCCAGGTTCAGTGCCCAGTGCCTCCTAAAGAAGACAGTAAGCTGGCATGATGGGCAGCCACGGCAAGCTGACACAACAAGAAACACAAGAAGAAAAACATAATGAGAGAGACAACAAAGCAGAAAGCAGAGGTTCCTGGTACCTCCTAAAGATGACGAGCAAGACAGCAAATTGACATGACGGGTAGGCATGGCAAGCTGATGCAACAAGGTGACACAACAAGAGACTCAAGAAGAAAAAAATACAATGAGAGACACAACAAAGAAGGGAACGAATTTGGCTTAAGCAATTAGGCGCCTCTTTCCCATATCGAAGGTCCCGGGTTAAGTTCCTGGTGCCTCCTAAAGAAACAAAAAGAAGATAAACAGACACAAGTGTAAACAATGAGGGGGTGGGGAGAAATAAATAAATAAAATGAATTTTTAAAAAAATAAATAAAGGAAAGAAAAGAAACCATCCAGGGAGCAGATGTGGCTCAAGCAGTTGAGTGTCCATCTCCCATGTGGGAGGTCCTGGGGTTCGGTTCTCAGTGCCTACTGAAAAAACAAAAAAACAAAAAACAAATGATAAAACCAACTCGGGAAAGCCAATGTGGCTCAGTGGTAAAGCACAGGATTCCCACATACAAGATTCCTGGTTCAATCCCAGCCCCAGTACCTCAAAAAAAAAGAAAGAAAGAAACCATCCCAAGGAAAATGGTCACAAATACAGAATGCCAAGAAGACCAATATTTGATATTTATCCTGCCTTATTTAAAATGTGACATTTCCTACTTTTTTCTTTGGCACTAATGATCTTAAAATAAAAGTATTTTTTTATCACTTGCTCCCACCCCAAAGAAGGATACTTAGAAACAGTGTTCTAATAATAACAGCAACGTATTTAGGCACCATTCTAAGCACTTTATTTATGTTGATTCAATCCTCACAACTCTACCATGGAGGCTCTACTAACAACCTCATTTTACAGACGAGGAAACTGAGGCCACAGAGGTCAACCTGTCACACAGCTAGTTAGCAAAAGAATCCAGGCAGTCTTGCTCCAAGACTACACACATTGCCCTCTCTGTGTTATTAACATATTTTCATGAGAGAGAATATGGTAAATAGATAAGAAGAAAATTTATTTTCAAATTGCCTTAATAATTTTAAATTCTATATGACCAGAGCACAAGAGTATTGTTGTGGAACAAAGGTACTGACTCCATGAAACGAGGTGTTAAATGTTCCTACAGAAGTTCGCTTTAGACCTTGGAATTGGATCTGCTCTAAAGGCAGGGCCTCATAACAATTTCTGTGACCCTTATTTCAAGTGTGACAAATTGAGTGTAACAATAGAGAGCTATTACCTAACTGAGTTGTTTGAAACAATATTTTATTTTTGAAGCAATAGAAACTCAGTGTCTTTTTATCCTTGGCCCAAAAGTAGTCATTTAAGAAATATTCTTTAAAAAACTGAACAATAATTTCAAGGGAAAAACCTTCTTATCCTGAACAACTAACTGTCAGGCAAAGGAAAAAAAAAAAAAAAAACTCAGAAAAAAATATAGACCACAACTTGAAATTTATGGAACATTAAATTTAAAATATGATTTCACTTAAATCACTTCAGGATTTATTTTCCCTTATAATCATCTAAGCCAAGACAAAGTAACTCTGAATAACAATTTTATAGTATTTGCAAATTGCAATTCAACTGAATTTACGTTAACAATATAAAGGAAAAATAGTACTGCACTGTATTGTGAAAGGTCTCTCCCTAAAAAATCCTCAAGTTTGACTAATGGATTTTTAAAATAACACTATAAAGGCACAGACCTAAAATTCTTAGGAAACCACTTGTTGCATACCATTGCCTAATTGTCTGATTTTTCAAGATTTTTCCATTTATAGGTTCATTCAGAATACTAGCTTTTAGTTACCTCATACTTAGCACTCATTAAAGTCTGTACTAACACCTACAAAAAGCCAAAGCAGGGAGCTGTTTAGATGCCTGGGTTGACAAAGAGTCATCTATGAAGGAAGACAAAATATACAGAGAAGAGATAATATAATGGGAAACAAAGTTACAAGGCATCAAGGAAAATAACCTCCTGCTGCTTAGCAACAAAATAATGAGGACTTTCTCTTTTAATTCCTGGGTCTGGAATTCAAGAGCCTTAACCCTAAACACTTGAAGGAGTGATTTGAATTTCCATCAGGAAGTAAACTGCAAACCTGAAGTTTCCATTCAGTCTTAGCCAAATACCAAAATTAGGAATATTTATTTTTACTGTGTCTGATTCTTAGCTGCCTTAACTGCTAAAACTTTTTTTAATCCTCTTATTTTTATCAAATTTTATTTTCTGAATTTCTGAGTTGAGGTTTTAGCTACGTTTAATTCTGCTTTGGATTTTTAATTTTTTTTTTTAGATAACTATTTTAATGTTACTTCTTAATCTTCTTCTCATTTGTTTTTTTGTTTTGCTGTTATTGTTTTTTTAGGAGGTAATGGGAATTGAACCTTCCCTCATATATGGGAAGCAGATGCCCAACCACTTGAGCTGTATCCACTCCCTGAATTTGTTATTTTGTTTTGTTTTGTTTTTTGAGGTACTGGGGCCAGGGATTGAACACCAGACCTCGTATGTAGGAAGTCAGTGCTCAACCACTGAACTACATCAGCTCCCCTTGTTTTTTAGTGATACCAGAAAGCATAAGAATTGACAGTTATGGATAAAATCTTTACCATGAACAAAAGAGGTTGGATGCCTGTTTCACCCCTGTCCCTGCAGCTATTCTTCTGGTTCCCCTTTTCATGTTGGTTCTCAAAAAACCTTAATCTGAGTAACTTTAGACACAATGACAAAAAGCCTTCCAAGTACAATAATCAATTACATTAGCATAGATAAGGTCATTTGGATTGGTAAAATGGTACTCTTCTCACAGGATATATCATATAGTCTCTTTATGAAGAGCTCTACTTACTAAAATCTATAATCATATGCAATTAGCGGACAAGTTAGGTGAACAATGTGCTACTAAAAGGAGGTAGGAAAAGGGGAGGGTCCAACACAGGGAAGGTCCCTCCAGTAATCCCGGATCTACCTTTGTTCAAGAACTAGATGGTGGGGGATTTTCTATTGTCTTTCATGGAAGAAGGCTTAAAACTTTTTCTTCATCAACTTCTCTCCAATTTTGCATCTCCAAACCTATTGGCAAGATTATAGGTTTTCTTGAAAACATTATGCTGAGTGAAATAAGCCAGATACAAAAGGATAAATATTATATGATTCCACTTATATGAAATATCTATTCAGTATGGACATTCACAAAGACAGAAAGTAGATTAAAGGTTACCAGAGGCTGGGGACAAGTTGGAATGGGGAGGTTATAGATTAATGGACACAGAGTTTCTGGTCTGGGTGATGGTTAAATAGTTGAAAAGGAAAATTTTACGGCATATCAATATTACCATAACAAAAATTTTTAATAAAGATTATAGATATCAACCTAAAATGATTTTTCCAAAAGAGCTTACTTCACACAGTTTACTTTTCCTGTTTCATTTCACTTATACAATATAAATGACTGCTAGATTTCACTTATACATCTATTTGATTTGAGAGATTTCAAATCACTATTTGCTTCTATCCTATACTGGTTGAGAGGAGGTGTTCCTGATAAGTAGATGTAGCAAGCTGAAGAAGTACTTCCTAACATAGGTGAATAAGAGAATATAACACATATACACTTGAGGGGAAATCTACTTTTACAGTGACACACAAATAAGTAAACAATTAAGTGTGTTGAGGACACAATTACTCAGTAACTATCTTTGCTGGCTCTAGGTTACCTTTCTATTTTTAGGATTAGTTGTCATCTCCCTTCTGAAGCTTATCTCCCCCCAACCCAGCAGTGATTATAATGCCACCAAATGAGTATTGGCAACCCTGATTACAGATCTAATCTTAAGTAGTCTTGGGAATAAGTTGAAAATTTCTATATTAGGGGAATATTAAGCATACAGACCAGTTAGGGTATCCATCATGAAATTACTACTTGGTATATTAAAATCACTAGTCAGTTTATAATAATTACTATAAATTATTAAAATATCAAATTTATACCTAAAACATAGTTTGTTTATTCATAAAAATCTATATGGAACACAACTTAATGTGCCCTTTACCAGTAATTAACCAAGTACTGGTCAAAATTAATTTAATTTTTACTAAAGTGATTCATGTTCACATCTTCTCATTTATTCTCAAACTTAATAACTGGAGCTGTGGCAATTATCTAAGAAAATATTATCCTTTTAAATAGAAATCTTTTCAGCCATGAGAAGCCAAATTAAAAATAAATTAAGCACTTTAATGTTCACACAAAACAAATACTAAACTACCTAAAAATGCCTTTTAACCAGGCCCTTTGATGAAATATAATTATACCTGTATTTAATGTAGCAGTTATCCAGGGTCCTCATTAACCTCTACCAGTGTCTAATTAATGACACAAATACAAAGAGAATACCTTTTTGAGACTTAGTAGGGTTTACAGTTTCCATAGCTACAGAAGTGTATATCACTTCACTAATGCAGTGTTTCTTCTTCCTGGCTCACTGCCACAATTCTGTGACATTTATCAGAAAACTGCAATCCTCTTGCTACCATTAAATACAAACATTTGCTTTCTAGAAATCAACAAAATGAATCAACCATGCATATTAATAGTCAAAATTTTTTCCAATCTAAATGAGGTTAATATGTCTGCTTCAAGAATTTTTCAGAGTCACCTCTAGTCTAATCTGGCTCATAAATTTTTCTTTTTGTTTATATCCAAGAGGCAGCACACTCAGTGGTGCTTACATCATCTCATTTATATTTAAAGCTAAAGATTTTGGGTCCCCTATAGAAAATAATATAAATTCACACTCTATGAAAATAAAGGAAAGAAAACCATAAATGATAGACAACTAAAATGTACTGTTAAATGAGATACTGAAAATAGTCTCCTTTCCACATATCACCATATAACCAATTACCTCTGTCTCATAAATTTTATATCAAATGTTAAACATATGTCACTCTTAAACCTATTTTTATTAGAGACAGCCCCATATAATAAAAATCAAGTACATAAATTCTACTGTTTTGACAGCCTTTACTACCTGTTTAAATTCATCCTAAACCATATATATATATAACAGGTTTACAGCTTTATTGGAAATAATTCATATATTTGTACTCTTCACCCATTTAAAGTCTACAATTCAATGGCTCTTAGTATATTCACAGAGTTGAGCAATGATCACCACAATCCATTTTAGGACATTCTCATTACCCGAAAAAGAAACCCAAGCACGAGCAATGGTGAAAGAATATTCTCTTCAACAAGTGATGATGGAAAAACTGAATACTCACATACAAAAGAGGAATGAAGTTAGATCTGTACCTCACACCATATACAAAAATTAACTCCATATGGATCAAAGATCTAAATGTAAGAGCCAAGACTATAAAACTCTTAGAAGAAAGCACAGGCATAAATCTTCATGATCTTGAATTAAGCAATGGTTTCTTAGATATAACACCAAAAGCATGAGCATCAAAAGAAAAAATAAACTGAACATTATCAATATTTAAAACTTTTGTGCATCAAAGGACACCATCAAGGAAGTGAAAACAACAACCCACAGAATGGCAGGAATTTTTGCAAATCAGCTATTTATTAAGGGACTTGTATCTAGAATATATAAGGAACTCTTACAACTCAACAATAAAAAGACAAATAACCCAGCTGAAAAATGCACAAAGGACTTGAACAGACATTTCGATGAAGATATACAAACGGCCAATAAACACATGAAAAGATGCTCCATATCACTAGTCATTAGGGAAATGCAAATCCAAACCACTTCATACCCAATTCTTCTGTTAACAAAGTTACCACATCATATAGCAATTCCACACCTAGATATGTACCCAAGAGAAATGAAAACATATGCCCATATAAAAACTTTTAAATAAATATTCATTAATAAATATTCATAGCAGCTTTGTTCATAATAGTAAAATGTGGAAACAACCCAAATGCCCTAAACTGAGGAAAAGAAAAATAAAATGTGGTATATCCATACAACAGAATATTATTCAGCAATAAAAAGGAATTTGTTTTTTAAAAAAAGGAATTAGTACTGACACTTGCTACAACATGGGTGAACCTTGAAAACATTAAGCTCAGTTAAAGAAGCCAGGCACAGAAAGGCACATATTATATAATTCCATTTATAGGAAACGTCCAGAATGGGCAAATCTATAGAGACAAAAAGTACATTAGTGGTTGCCAGGGGTTGAGGAGAAGGGAAAATGTGTAGCAACTGTTAAATGGGTATGGGGGGAAGTGGCTGTGGCTTGGCTAGGCTCCCATTTACCATATGGGAGTCCCTGGGTTCGATTCCCGGGGCCTCCTGGTGAAGGCAAGCTGGCCCGTGCGGCGCGGTGAGCTAAGCTGACGCAGCAAGATGACCCTACAAAGGGAGACAAGCAGACACAGAAAAATGCACAGCAAATGGACACAGCAAGCACAAGCAGTGGCGGGGGGGGGGGGGGGAGGATAAATAAATATATATAAATCTTCAAAAAAATAAATAAAATTTTAAAAAATTTTTAAATGGGTATGGGGTTTCTTTTGGGGATGATGAGAATGTTCTAGAATTAGGAGTGATAGTTGCACAACATTGTGAATATATTTAAAAAACAATTAATTGTACCCTTTAAAATGGTAAAATGGTGAACTTTTTAATGTGAATTTTAATAAAAATAAAAAGATAATCAGAAGGCAGGTCTTTAAGAATCCAGATTTCATCCTAAAGTCATGGACACCACTGAAGGATTTTTAAGCAAGTGATAAGATCTGATTTGTATTTTAGGAAGACAAATCTTGTAGCAACACAGTGTTATGAATGCCTAAATTTAGCAACATCTGATTTGGTTGTACAGAAGTTTATGCTACTAAAATCCTGGTTCCTGGCTACATCCTGGACCAGTACATTTGCCAGTTTTCTTTGGATAAGTATTTTTATTTTATTTGTTTATTTAACAAACACTTACATTGCACTTACTTTGTGCCAAGCACTACTCCAAGGGCTTTAGAAATATTAACTCATTTAAACCTCTTAACAAGTCTGAGTCTATTATACCCATATTATAGAAGAGCAAACTGAGTCACAGAAAGGTTAAGTAGCTTGCCTAAAATCACATAGCTAGTAAGTAATGCATGTTTTTGAAATTGGGTTTTTATTCACAAGTCTGATAAGTACGTGGGACTTTAATTTGCTTATCATCTTTACCATTTTTAACTTGAAAAAAAAGAACTCTAGTGCATCTGTTCTCAATTTAGTATGCATTAAATTTTTTTCTGAGTAGAATTTATAGTGTTGGGTCTATCTTGTGAAATTTGGTTGAAAAACATTTTCAAGAAAGTTATTTTTTTAGGTTTTATTTAATGTCCTATATGCTGAAAATGTATTGTGTTTACTATCATAGAGTAGTAATTTAGTTAACGAATGACATTCTCAACTATTTTACTACCCAGTTTTTAAAAAAAGCAATAATGAGGAATTAAGTAGTCATCTTATCCATGGCATGTTATTCAAATATCATACATAAATTTTCATCTTGTACTCAAAATTACAAGTAAAAATAAACTAATAAAATAAAAAGTTCTTAAGATTAATTCTAAATTCAAGCTATATATTTATGTTTCCCAACAGTTCTATTTTAGTCTAATAATCAAGGGCATATAATATAACAAGAAAAACAAAAAAGAATATAGGAAAAAAAGGCTTGGAGTTCACAATATAGTTTTACTGAAACTTAAGTAAATTTTTAGTTTACAGTATTTCTAAAGTCCTTATTACTGCTTATTCTTATCTATGTGTTTGAAATTGATTATTTCCACATGGGAAGATTAATTTATTATCATTACATTTCATTTTACAGTAGCACTTCTTCATCTAAAACCCTAGTTTTAGAATGAATACCCAACAAGCAAGTTGCTATTTAAAACTGGAAAAAAAGAAACTAACAAATTCTCCAAGAATTCTAATTACAATTCTATTGTGAAGGACAGTTTTGTGGTAGCTTAATCCTATGTTTGGATGCTTCACTGCCATAAAACACACTGTGGTTTACTGATTTACTTAGGTGATTGTAATGACAATTTTAATTCAAACAGAGTTGTATAATCAAGCCCCCATCAACAAACATTTAAGTGTTCCATTATATTGAACTAATGCCTAATGTACAAACTAGAAATATAGTTTATAGTGTATTTGGCTACCAAGCAAATGTGAATTTTATTCAAATTGAGTATTTTCAATACACAGCTAAGCACAAGACTAAGGGACAAAAAGCAAAAATTAAAAGGAAAAAGTAAAAAAGTTTTCACCAGTATGCTTAATCTATCAAAATCATTTATCAGAGTAAAGAAGTACATACCCCCTACATACTCTTCAGCTCTAATTCTCTGAAGACAAATTATTTCAAAATGGAATTTTAAACAATAGAACTTCAATTTATTTATAAAGCATAGGGGCAAACTATATGCTCTGGTATACTTTGCACAAAATTATTTTCCTATTCAATAAAAGTCAACCTTATTATTATTTTCATTCTCCAATCTAGATTGCATCACTAAACCCTTTAACACCCTATATTATCACGATTTATTCACATATAATCTCTACATGTAAATTCATTTTAAGTGAACAGATAATATTACGGCTAAGTAACCTATTCTTTTCATATAAACATCAAAATTAATCCCTGAAAAAATCTATACTTGGCTATATTATAGAATAATATATGCACATATATAAGAGAATTTGATATTTCAGATTACCTTTATGCTCATTTTTAAATATTGTTTTCCCTTTTGGAAGGTGTTTAACCTTCGAACTTAAAGAGAAAGAAGTTAAAGAGAAAAGAGTACACACTGTATGATTCTATTTATATGAAATTCTAAAAAAGGCAAAACTAATCTATGGTGACAAAAAAGTAGATCAATAGTTGTCTAAGGGCTGGAGTAGGCAGGAGTATCTGCAAAGGAGCAAGAGGGAGTTTTATGGGATGATTGAAATGCTCTATATCTTCATTATGATTACTCAAATTATATACACACGTTCAAAACTTAAACATTTAAGATGGGCACAAATCTATATTCCTAAAAAGATTTTTTTAAAAGAGGATATAAAAAAATTAGCAAAATCAACAAGCAAAATACGAAGAGTACCATGAGAAAATGGAGACATAGGTGGAAGAGGGCAGATTAAAAAAAGGCACAGCAAGACACAAAAGGACAAATACTGTATGAGTGTGTTACTATGAACCAAATACATTGTGTAACATATTGTT
>PVKH010014537.1:0-16446 GCA_004027955.1 Chaetophractus vellerosus
ACAAGCCTTTCCCATCTCTTTCATGAGGCTAACAGTCTTTTTGTTGTTGTTGTTACATATCCCCCCCTTTCTGCTTGCTCTTGCTGTGTTCATTTTTGTGTTCTTCTGTGTCTGCTCTGTCTCCCCCTGTTGCAGTGACGCGCCGAGTCAGCTCACTGTGCAGGCAGCTCTGCTCCGTTCGCAGGCGGCTTCGTTCGCGGGTGGCTTTTGCTTCCGTTCGCTGGTGGCTCTGCTCCATTCGTGGGTGGCTTTTTTTTTTTCTTCCATTCACGGGTGGCTTGCCCTGCCCGCGGTGGCTTTTTTTGCCTTGCCCATGGCGGCTCTGCCCCGCCCACGGCGGCTTTTGCCTTCTCAGGCGGTCTGCCTGCTCGGAGAGGTCCCCGGAAACTGAACCGGCGCCCTATCCACTGGGCTATGGCCGGCCCCCTAGCATAATCTTGGTAACCTGCACAAAACGGCATTATAAGAAAGGAAAAATGCTTGTCAGACTCCCTCATGAACATAAACAGAAATATCTTAAGTAAAATAGCAGTGATTCAAATTCAATAAGCAATATATCACTACCACGTTAAAGTCCTTTCAAGAATTCAAGGTTGGTTTATTTGAAAAGTAATCAGTGTAACTCAACACATTAATAGAATAAAAGACAAAAAGCCTATAAGAATCTCAATAAATGCATAAAAACTTTGATATAATTCAATATCCATTCATAATACTATTCATAGCAAACTAGAAATAGATAAAAAGGTATCTGCAGAAAACCTACTTCAAACATGATACTTAATGGGAAATTATTGAATATACCATTAATTTCAGGAATGAATGGCTATTTCTGCTATCAGAACACCTATTCAACATTCTACTGGAGGTCCTTGCCAGTACAAAATAAAACAAGAAAAGGAAATAAAAACCATAAGGAAAAACACAAAATTGTTCTTATTTAAAAATGATACAATTGTATACTCACAAAATACAAAAGAATACAGATAAACTATTAAAAAGGGGATTTAGAAAGGTCTCCGGATACAAAACAAGTATGCAAGAAATCAACTATTTCTATATACCAGCAACAAGCAGAAAAAAACAAAATTTAAAATCTATCACAATAATATCAAATATGAAATTCTTTGAAATAAATATTGCAAAAGAAGAGCAAATTCTCTACTAGAAAATTATAAATTATTATTGAGAAAAAAATTAAAGATGACCTATGTAAATGAGGGGATATCCATGTTCATGGATTGGCAGGCTCAATATTGTAAATTGTCAATTCTTCCCAAATGATTTATAAATTCAATTTAATCCCAGTGTGGCCTTCCTTTTGTGAAAATTTATAATTTAAAATTTATAAGGAACTCCAAGAAAGATTAAAGCAATAAAACAAAATAAAGTAAAAAATTTATAAGGAAATCCAAAGGACCAAAATAACTAATGATCTCTTCAAAAGACCGGAAAGGTGAAGGATATAGTCCACCAAATACCAAGACTTAGAAAACTACAGGAATTAATGCAGTGCAGTGCAATGTCATAATAGACAAGATGTCAAATGGAATAGCATGGAGAACTCAGAAGCAAATGTGTACTTGAATGACCTCCAAGATGGGTTACAGATAAGTGAAGAAACAAGTTTTCTTTCAATAAATGACTGCAGGATCTGTTCGCTATCCAAATGGAAACTATGGAACTTGGCCTAAACTTATAAATTAAATATGAAAGGCTAACCAGTGTCTTTCAGAAGATATTAAAGCAAAACAGTGGCTTTCAGGGGAGGAGAAGATTTTTTTTTAAGAGGACACAAAAAGCATTAATTAAAGGAAGACTGATAAACTGCACTATAGTAAAAATTGGAAAAGTCATCTAATCATGAGACAACTTCAGACAAACCCAAATTAAGGTTGATTCTATAAAATCTCTGACCAGCACTCTTCAAAGGTGTCAAGATCATGAAAAACATGAAGAGATTCAGAGACCGTCAAGGACTGGAGGAGGCTAAAGAGACGTGACAACTAAATGCAATGTGGGATCCTGAATTAAATGCTAGAACACTAAGAGGGCAATAGTGGGAAAACTGGCGAAATCTGAATAAACTCTGTGGTTTAGTTAATTTCTTAGCTTGTTGATTTCTTAGTTTGACATATGACCCTGATTAAGTGAACATTAGGGGAAGCTGGATGAAGGGTATATGAGAACACTCTGTTCTGTCTTTCCTACTATTCTGTATATATGAAATTAATTTAAAATAGTTTTTTAATTAAGAAGTTCTGTTTCTCAAAAGATACCACTAAGGTTTATGCATGATGCATACATGTCCCTGCATTTTGGCCTCTCTGCACAAATAAAACACATGTAAAACAAAACAGAACAAAAAAGGATACCGCTTGGAAAGTGAAAAGCAAGCCACAAAGTGGAAGAAGAAATTCACCACACATATAACGAAAAAAGGAAAAAACAAAACAAAAACAGGGCTTATTCTAGAATATATAAAGAATACATATAAATCAGTAAGAAAAACAGACAGCCCAATACTAAAATTGGGAAAACACTGGGGCACTTTACATAAAAGGATATCTAAATGGCCAATAAATATATGAAGTGTTCAGCCTCATTAGTCATCAGAGAAACACATATTTAAGCCAAAGTAAAAATCTACTACAAACTTAAGGCTAATATTAAAGAGATGAAAAATACTAAATACTGACAACCACATGGAGTTGGAGAAATTCTCATACACTGCTGCTAGAGGTACACACTGATACAACGACTTCAGAAAACTATTTGGCATTATCTACCAAATTTGATATAAGCATACCCAATGACCCAGAAATTCTACTCATACATGCATGTACCCGAAATGTATACACATGTATATCAAAAGACCATACAAGAATGTTCATAGCTCTTTATTCCTAATAGCCAAAAATTGGAAAACCCCCTAATGTGTGCCTAAGGAGAATTAGTGAAAGAACTATCGCATAAACATATAAGGGCAGGAATATGAAAGACATACTGCTATGTACAGCAACAAAAATACATTTCACATATATAATGTGAATTTATTTATTTCACATATATATTATCTATTCTCTCTGTACAAGAGAATAGAGACTGCATAATTCCCTTTTATAAAAAATTACAACAACAAATAGGCAAAGCAAAGCTACAATGTTTAGGGATGCAGACTTTGATAGTAAAATGACCCAGAAAAGAAGGAAGTGCTGACATAAAAAGCAGTTGCCCTTTGCTAGTGATGGCTTAGGTAAGGATGGGGGTGGCCCGAGGGCGGTTACTGGTACTGGCAAGTTTCCATCGTCCCACGTGGTGGTTACTCTGATGTGCCTTTGAGATAAATCCTTCATCTATATATTTTTATTTGGTTCCGTTTTCTGAGTGTGCATTACATTCTGCAATGCAACTTTTCTAAAAGAGGACATAAGGGGGGAAAATAAGTTCTTTAAAATATGATTCACCTGCTCTCCAAAAAAAATGGAGAATCTTAGACCAACCTATGCTTATTTCTTTGTCTTAAGTCTTCCTTTTCTTTTTCCTGGGAATGATCCATTCCTTTACTTTGAACTACACCGGACATTTTTAATGAAATATGAGATTTTTCTTTTGATAAACTTTATCTGAGTATCTCCAGCAAGCAAAGGTGTGCTCTAGAGCAGTTGTTGTTTCATTAACAACAATGGCGATTGCTTGGATGCAACTTGCTTACATACACACATGCTGACATACATATATATATATATTTTTTTTTTAACACTCACTTTCAAAGACAGTATATTTCACTTCAAGGGATATGTTCAATCATTAGATACTTTTTCATCACATGCTGCATTAAGCGTTTTCCATTTAGAAGACAAATCTAAAACACTAGCCTTATCATCCTACGGTTTGCAATTTAAGTATAAAATCCTGCCAGTGTTGCAACCATTAAAATAAAAGTCTTGGGAATTAAGCACTAATTTCCCCTCAAATGGCCATTTCTCTCTTTTTTTTCTTTCTTTCTTATTACCATTGTAATGAAGGGGCCAGTATTATGGTAGGAAGTGATTATGAAGACAGCAATTTCTTATGAATCATATATTTATCCCCCCACCCCATAAAGTGAGTTGGCCCTACTTATATAAAATGCATGTACAAACCCCATCTCTGCTGAGACTGAAATAGTTTGGAAAAGCAAATCATACTTCCAAGCACAGAGCAAGTGCCAGTTTTCAAGCATTTCACTAAAGCAAAGATAAAGAGGAAAACCATTATAGCTTCACTGTAGGATCATTTATTGATCATTCTAATCTGTTGCACACAGCAGCAGATTTTCAATATCTTAAAACATAGCTGTATTAGTAACACCATCTGACAATGGTAAGCTAAAATCAAAATAGATATGAAGAAAGGCATTTAGAAAACTGTAAAACACCTTAAAAACTATTTATTATTGTTAAAATATTAGTCAGGTCATTTTCTTCCATGACATCTGTCACACCATTCACTCTGCTTCTACTACATGTTTGTTTCCCATAAAAGTGAGGATTGGCCAAAATATCTTGCATTCATAAATGAAAAAGGAATTTCTCTTTGAACTTGGATCATATCTCATGCAGACTTCTGATCCTTCTGTGTCCCCTTAAAGTTATTTTCCATCTAATGGCTATAATTTGGTCCATCAAATGTCATTGCTTCTTGCCTGTGGCTTGTGACAGGGTAGCACTCAAAGTCGAACACTGAGCCTTTAGCTGTTTTATTAAACTGGCATTCTAGTTTAACCCACAACAAATGAGAATACGCATACAATCCACTCCTTGGAATTAGTACTATCAAAATTAAATAGGGATGGGTGGTAAGGAGTCTTTGAGTAGAGCTTATGTCTGCGGTTTGAACTCTCACCACTTTTTTTTTTCTGATGGAACAATACAGAAAATGATAATGCAGTTTCAATAACCATAGATTATCAGATTATTTTATTATTGCCTTAGTAGGAAACTGGAAACTTACTACCCAATTATCAACACAACTGCTGGCTGCATTTTGGAAATTGATAAGAGAAATGTTACCCCTGTGGGCATTTGAGGGTCTGTTAGACCCTCTTTTATTCCCCAAGGGTATTTCTTCTTCCTATAGCTTTTGTTGATGAATATAGAGTTGCTATAGGTTAATGAGAGTAAGAAACACAAACTGGTCCTATAAAAAAATTCCAATGCTAACTAAAAACATTTCAATCCATGAACACTTCCTGCCTATGCAAAGTAACTCAAATTTCATGAAGATCTTCTTTCCTCATTTTAAGAAAACAGAAAGAGGTCTGACTTTTAAAAAAATGAAAACTTTGGCTCAAAACATAACGTTAGCTGAACAAGTCCATAACGACAAGGACATTAAAAGCAACGACCTAATAATCCAGCGATGAGGTTGGGCAGATGGAGCTCTGTAAGTGAATAATTGAAGGTGATTAACAGCAAAGGGTGCCCTGCAGGTGATTCTGTGCCGCTGAAACTTGGATTTTAATTAGGCTGCAGGGGTAAGTTTGGGTTTTGACCCTTTGGGAGTTGGGAAGCCATTGGAGAACTTTCAGCCGGATTTAACTGGATTCAACAGAATGGATCAGGATGGAGAGGGGGAAATCTGAAGTGGGGGGAAACTAGTGAGGAGATGCATTAGAATAGACTTGGTGAGGGCAGTAAGGAAGGAATACAGAGGGGAGAAAGACTTTGAAAGACATAAATAAAGGGGGCAGAGCTGTAAGACTGGGTGAATACCTGGTTGTAAGGAGTAAAGGAAGGGCTTTAAGAATAAATCCCAGGTGCCATTTATGACATGGGGAGTCTAGGAGGAAGAGTTGGGAGGTGCAGAGGGCAAGGTGTTGGGAAGGTCGGGCATTCAATTTGGAACATTTGAGATTTAGTTTTCTGTGACTCATCCAGGCAGAACAGTCCAAAAAGAAGAAATGGGATCTATGGTTCTGGAAGTCAGAATGGTCTGTACCAGAGATAAATTTGGAAGTCATCGGTCTACAGATGTAGCTGAAATTGAGTAAATATAATCACCTAGAAGTCTGTACCCTGAGGAAAAGAAAGGACACAATGCAGAACTCTGAGAAACACCAAGAAAGGACACAATGCAGAACTCTGAGAAACACCAGCATTCAACAGGCAAAAAGAGAAAGGTGATTCCTTGAAGGGGTCTGAAAAGAACTGAGAAGGGAAAGAGAACCAGGAGACCAGTGTCATGGAAGACAAGAGAAAAGAAATGTTATGCTCTGGTGAAGAAAGAAAGTCATATGCCATATATCTTCTAACTTGGAAATATTAAAAATGTAGCAGCGTTAAATCAATCTAATGATAATGGAGTGCCAAGTAAGAATTAAGTTAAAAATTGCTGTATTCAACTTAACAGCACTAGAGTCTAGGAGAAGAAATACTGCTGGCGTCTCTTGGAGTGATTTACCACACCATCATGGCTTATATATTTGCAATATAAATGTGCACTGGCCTTGGAGTTGGAAAATCTGAGTGTAAAGATGATTCCTGCCATGACAAACTGTGGGCAAATCATTTAACCTTTCTGAGTTTCAATCTTCACTAGGCAGGTGGCGAATTCTAGAAATTAATATGTTGAATATAATTGTTTTCATAACTCTATTAGTATTCCTCACCTCTTTTGTGTTCACTCCATACTTTCACATACTAAAAAATTTTTATGACATTTGGAGATGAGCTAAAATTTTCTTTTAGTATAATGCCAGCTTCGAGGCACACAGCTACCCCAGAGATCACAGTTCCTCCCTCCTCTGAAGATTCTGGTAAAAGAGGACACAGAGGCAAACTAGCTGAGAACCACTTAGCCAGGCCAATCTTAAGTGTAAACATTGGTATGCAATTTAACATTTTAATTAGCTGCTAAGCTTATATATTTTAAAAATTCTAGATTTCTCCAAAAAAATGTACCTGTAGGCTTGTTGAATTTTTATTTCGTCCCACAAGTTAACTGATGTGTAATGGAAACATCCAAAGGTCTTCCTCTACCGCATCTGTTCCAATCAATTAATATCTCACTTCAACTGCACTGTGACCTCTCAATTATTTCCTAAGCTTATGTAATAAATAATGGTAGATGCCTATCACAACAGCAAGTAGAATGGTACATAAGACATTGTCCTTTCAGAATTACCACAGCAGGGAAGGCTGACAACCCGTTCATTACCTTAAGTCATTTTGAGGGGGGAAAAGAAAAGATAATTTGGTTTTTAGAAACAATGAAACTGAAAGCAAAATACATATCCCTTGACATACTAAACTGGGATTTTGCTTGTTTTTCTTTTTAGACAGGTTTATTGAGGTATAATTAATTTATAGTAAAACCCATCCTTTTTCATATACAGTTCTATAAATTTTGACAAATGCATACAGTGGTGCAACATATAGTCCCATCAGCCCCCAAAATCCTCTTGTGCCTTTTGTAATCAACATTTCTTCCCCACCAGCTCCTGGCAACTAATGATATGTGTTCTGACTCTATAATTCTTCCTTTTCTGGAATATCATATAAATGGAATCAACCATTATATAGCCTTCTGAGTCTGGCTTCTTTCATAGTATAATGCATTTGAAATCCATCTATACTGTGCTATACATCAGTAGTTTGTTCCTTTTTATTGCTGAGAAGTATTCCATGGTATGGATCTACCACAGCTCATTTATCATTTCACCTGTTGATGGACATTTGTGTTGTTTCCAGTTTTTGGTGATTACGAATAAAGTTGCTATAAACATTTGTATATATATTTTTATGTGAACATGAGTTTCATTTCTCTTGAGTAAATACCTAGGAGTGGAATTGTGTTTAACTTTGTAAGGAGCTTTCCAAAGTGGCATTCCCATCAGAATGCATGAGAGTTCCGGTTGCTCTGCACCCTCACCAACACTTGGCACTGTCAGATTTTTACAATTTAGCCAATTTGGCCTTTCTATATATCTGTAAAGGAATCCCATAATGGTTTTAATATACATTTCCTTAATGATTAATGATAATGATGCTTTTTTGCTATCTGTATTTATCTTCTTTGGTAAAGTGTTCAAATCTTTTACCCTTTTTTGTGAGTTGTTCAGGTTTTTTAATTATCAAGTTTTAGGAGTTCTTTATATATTCTGGATACAAGTTCTTTATCAGATATATGTTTTACAAATATTTTTCCCAGTGTATGGCTTCCCTTTCCATTTTCTTAGCAATGTTCTTCAAAGAGTAGAAGCTTTTAATTTTGATGAAATACAAATGATCCTTTTTTTTTCTTTTGGTCACTTCCAAGAAATCTTGGTCTAACTCAAGTTTGCAAGATTTTCTTCATTGTTTGCTTCCAGAGTTTTTATAGTTTTAGGTTTTACATTTAGATCTATTATCATTTTTGAGTTATTGATGTGAGGTATGGGTCAATGTTCATTTTTTGCATATGGATGTTTAATTGGTCCAGCACTATTTTTTGGAAATACATTCCTTTCTACACGAAACTGACTTTGCACCTTTATTGAAAATCAATTGACTATATATGCATAGGTATATTTCTGTAATCTATTCTATTCCAGAGATCTAAGTGTCTATCTTTTTGCCATAATTGCACTGTCTTAATTCCTCTAGCTTTATATTAATTATTAAATTCAGGTAGTGTGAGTCTTACAACTTTGTTATGCTTTTGAAAAAGTTGTTTAGGCTAGTCTAGATCCTTTGCTTTTTATAGATATCTTAGAATCAGCTTGTCAATTTCTAAGAAAAAAATTTCCCCTGGGATTTTTATTTGTTTTGAGTTCAAACTCAATTTAGGGAGAACTGACATCTTAAAGTTTCCAATCCATGAATATTGTATATCACTCCATTTATTTAGGTCTTCTTTGATTTCTTTCATCAGTATTTTCTAATATTCAGCATATAAATCTTGCACATATTGGTGGATTTATTTTTAATTATTTCATGTTTTTTGGTGCTGTTGTAATAGTACTTTTAAATTTTCAATTCCAATTGTTCATTGTTGGTAAATAAAAATACAATTGATTTTTATATATTGACTCGAGTTTTAGTTTCAATTACAATTTTCTCCCAGGACATTATATGTATTCTAGAACAGTGATCCTAAAAATCACCTAATGAACTGTAAATATGCAAATATACAGATTCCTAGACCTCATTTTCCATGGATTCTTATTCTATAGTTCTGGGATAGGCCTATGGAATTTGTATGTTTAAAGATGTCCCCAGATAACTCTGGACTTGGTGAGGTTTTGGAATCACTGGTAAGCCTTTGTGGATATAAATTAATAGATAGTAGATAAGGCAGATATGACAAGTAACATAATTCATCTCCTGTACTGACACTGCTAACCTGCTAAAGTGTTTTCAGTTGGATTTCTGGATTTGTAGTGAAATGTGTGTCCTGAAACCTAATTTCTCCCTTTTAACCAACAGTACCTATTTATTGCAAATTGTGATAAATTACTAACTAGGATTAGAGGCTCATTGAAATTCAGTCTATGGCCATGATTGGCCAGTTAGCACAATATTGCTAATTGTTTGAGCAGATTTTATAGGATAGGTTTGCACTATGACTATGTAGACTTTTGGGGAAGGGGGAAAGCAAATAAAGGGACAATGGCTAAGAAAACAATACACACTTGTTTAAATCTGGAGTGATTTGCCAAGGTGAAATGAAGTGATTAAGGGATTGTTCAGTGCAAGTGCTACAAATTCACCTTTAGTAGCTTTGTTGAAAGGGAGGTGGATTTATTACAAGAGCATAGTGGTAGCTCTCAGAACCCAAAAGCAGGAGTTGCAAAGGGAACTGGAAGAATAACGAAGAAATCTATAGGATCCCAGGCTGTTCACCTGTTTTGTTTTTTGTTTGTTTGTTTTTCTTTTTCTTCTGTCCACACAGAAGTTGGCTTCTTTCTGCCATGTAGCTAGTCCTTGCTTCTCTCTTGCTTTCTTCCTGCAGAGCAGCTTTCTTGGTCTTTCTTAATCAGGAATATCATCAGATGAGACCCCACCCCCAAAGTCTATATGACCTCAGATGTTCATCCATGTCCAATTAACCAAGAAGCTCTCAGATCAGAATATGAGATATGCCTAATTTGGATTAGGTGACCACCCCTTAATAATATTTATTGGAGGGAGCTATGGGGTAGGATCATCTAAGAAAGGAGATGATTCTCTGAGAAAGAGATTGAGGAGAGCATGCAATTTGATAACATCTGCCATGTATGGAATCTTCTTTCTTGGAACCCCTAAAAAATAAGAATGATGGCCATAGAGTGATAGGAAGTGTTTCTACCATGAGATATTGTGATGATGGCGTGCTATGTCCCAATGTGCATGTATTTTGAGTTATCTTATAAATTAAGAGCATTCACTAAATAAAACTAATGCTTGTAAAGAAAACGTTCTCTCTGGAACATAACAGAGTTTAAACTTAGTTTATCCTTTTTAACATAAGCATTACAGAAACAGTATCGGGATAATTAAAACTAAACTACTTCTAAATAAACAAGCTAACTACATAATGGCACCAAGAAATAAAGCCATTTACTTGGATTTTATACTGTTTTTCTTCTTCACTATTTCTCAGATGACAGTGGTTTCCAGATTGTATTTCAGAGTTCAATAAAGTTGGGCGTAATGCTTGGCATTGCAGACTTACAACCTAGAGGGGAAGGAAGGCTTTTTTTATATGTTACTTATCAAGTGTTCTAGGAATGTAGAGCCAGCATACATGTTCTCCAGAAGTAACTCTTAGAATCATAGAAACCAGACTGTTAAGAGTAGCGCAGGGTCTTACAGGAATCTACACCTCGTTTTAAAGAAGAAGAAATTGAGGACCATGGGGGATTATATAGTTTGTCTACAGTCTTACTCTTAGTTACTGGAAGAATCAGTCTGGGCAGAATATAGGTTTCTAACCCCAAGTGAGTCTTCTTCTGCAAAACTATGTTTTCCCATTTAAAAGCTCCGAAAAATAGAAAAGTTTTAAAAGTAAGCTTTTAAAAGCCCAGTCTATTGTTCTCCCTGAAGAAATGAGATCGAACAGAGTTTCTTAGGCTCTCACCTTGCTGCTGATTCCCACATCTCTCCAGCTATATTTCTCTCCTTTATTAAATCTCTCCTCTGCCATCCACATATCCAAGCCCAGGCTTCCTACCCACTACCTTACAAGGAAGTATGTGGTGTCTGGTTTTTTGCACTGATCTGTAAAACGACAAACACTCATCACTTTAACTATTTTGGGTACCAAGATATTGGCCTTTATACAAATTTCCTGAAAAACCCATATATTATTTAAACCTAAATATTATCATGTGATTAGCTTCTCCTTTATTCAATTTTTATATCCCTGTATTTTTATGTAAATACTTAAAATTTCCCCATAAATTATAGATTTCTAGAACACTTTTATTTTCTGTATAGCCCCCAGGGAGTGGGGTAGGGATAGGAGAGATGGGAAAAAATAAGCAGTAAGAGGCAAAGGATAATTTTTAGTGTTTAATATTAACAAATGTCAAGCTAATGGGCTGCAAATAGCAGCAAGTGAATAAAAGCAGTTTTCAGTTGGCAGAAAATGTTTTCAATAAAAATGGTGGATTAGAAACCAGCTTTTATAATGTCTTGGAAGAGAAAAGATATAATTTTACTTTTTATATTTCTGTATGTAATTAAAGATTCATTCTCAAATTTCTCATCCATGTGCAAATATGTCCACAGAGTTTTCACTGCTTCATTCTTTTCAGAGTTCTTACTAATTCTGAAATTTAGTACCAGAAAATGGCAAAGTCTCTCAATTGCTACAGTTGATTGGCTGACAATATTATGTTATTGCCAAGCAATTTGAAGTATTTTAATATATTTAAGAGCACAAATATTTTTTAAATGCTTCTAAGTTAAAGTGCTTCTTGTTTACAAGTACTTAATCAAAATAGACCTTTCCATCTTCAGGTAAAAAGTGACATAATTCCAAATTATCATTTATTAGAATGCTACTTTAATCTCTAAAGAAACATTTCAATATTGCTGATAATCTTATAAAAGCATCTAGGATCTACAAATTAAATGATTTATGTGGCAAAATATTTATATATAAATACATAAGATGGCAGAATAACAAAATATCTTATTAAGAGTTTTAATAGCTTATGTTGTTCTTTAGCTCTTTCCAGAGTTGATATTGATGAAAAAGGTTAAAGAGTGATATGGGTTGATAAAAATGTTTTCTAAGTTCACATTCAACATGCTGCTAATGAACAAGATAACTTAAGCATATCTTCAGAACTTATTATACTAGCATATATTTTTAAAGTTTGTTTTCATTCACAATGCCAGCACTTTTAAACTTTTTTGGAGCATGATATGTTTATGTATGCTTCCTTCTACCATGCAACTTTTGCCAGATTTTTTTAACATGGTCTAGAACAATTTTGAACATGTTTATCTTTATATTTATTTAGATGTACTGGTTATTTTGATTTTTTTTACTGGATACTTATAATTTTTTTTAAATCATAGAGTATGTTACACAATATATTTGGTTCATAGTACTGCAATCATACAATATTTGTCCTTGCTTCACTCAACATAATGTCCTCCAGTTTCATCCATGCTGTAATACGCTTTACAACTTCATTTCTTCTTAAGGCTGCATAATATTCCATTGTGTGAATACACCACAGTTTGCTTATCCATTCATCTGTTGATGGACACCGGGTTGTTTCCAACTTTTAGCAATCGTGAATAATGCAGCTATGAACATCGGTGTGAAGTCTGTTTGTATCGCTGCTTTCAGTTCTTCTGGGTATATACCCAGTAGTGGTATTGCAGGGTCACATGGCAAGTCTATATTCAACTTCTTTAGGAACTGCCAAACAGTCCTCCACAGTGACTGTACCATCCTGCATTCCCACCAACAGTGAAGAAGTGTTACTATCCACATCTTCTCCAACACTTGTAAATCTCTGTCTTTTTAATAGTGGCCATTCTGATAGGTGTGAAATGATATCTCATTGTAGTTTTGATTTGCATTTCCCTAATCATGAGTGATGTTGAGCATTTCTTCATGTGTTTTTTTGCCATTTATATTTCTTCTTTGGAGAAATGTTTATTAAGTCTTTTGCCCATTTTTAAATTGGGTCGTTTGTCTTTTTATTGTTGAGATGTAACATCTCTTTATATACCCTGGATATTAGACCCTTATCAGATATGTGATTCCCAAATATTTTTTCCCATTGCGTTGACTGACTTTTGACAAAGTCCTGTGAGGTACAAATGTGTTGCATTTTGAGGAGGTCCCATTTATCTGTTTTTCCTTTTGTTACACTGCTTTGGGTGTAAGGACCAAGAAACCACCACCTATTACAAGGTCTTGAAGATGTTTCCCTACATTTTCTTCTAGTAGTTTTATAATCCTTGCTTTTATATTTAGGTCTTTGGTCTGTTTTGAGTTGATTCTTGTATAAGGGAGTGAGATAGGGGTCCTCTTTCATTCTTTTGATTATAGATATCCAGTTGTCCCAGCACCATTTGTTGAAGAGACTATTTTGTTCCGTTAACATTAACTTGGTAGGTTTGTCAAAAACCAGTTGACTGTATAAGTGAGGGGTTATTTCTGGATTCTCAATTCTATTCCGCTGATTGATGTGTCTATCTTTATGCCAGTACCATGCTGTTTTGACCACTGTAGCTTTGTAATATGTTTCAAGGTCAGGCAGTGAAATTCCTCCCACATCACTCTTCTTTTTTAGAATGCTTTTGGCTATTTTGGGGCACTTTCACTTCCAAATGAATTGGGTAATTTCCCTTTCTAATTCTGTAAAGTAAGCTACTGAGATTTTGATTGGTATTGCATTGAATCTATAAATCAGTTTGGGAAAGATTGACATCTTCACGATATTTCTTCTTCCAATCCATGAATATGGAATGTCCTTCCATTTGTTTAGATCTTTTAAAATTTCTTTTAGCATCGTTTTGTAGTTTTTTGCGTATAGGTGCTGTACTTCTTTGGTTAAATTAATTCCTAGGTATTTGAGTATTTTTGTTGCTGTTGAAAATGGAATTTTCCCCCCGATTTCCTCCTCAGATTGTTCAATGTTAGTGTACAAAAATATTACTGATTTTTGTGTGTTGATCTTGTATCCTGTCACTTTGCTGAACTCATTTATTAGTTCAAGTAGCTTTGTCATGGATATTTCAGACTTTTCTACATACAGGATCATGTAATCCACAAACAGTGAGAGTTCAACTTCCTCTTTTCCTATTTGGATGTCTTTAATATTTTTTTGTCTAATTGCCTTAGCTAGAACTTCTAGTATGATATGGAATAACAGTGGTAACAGTGGGCATCCTTGTCTTGTTCCGGATCTTAGAGAGAAAGCTTTCAACCTTTCCCCGTTGAGTATGATGTTGGCTGTGGGTTTTTCATATGTGCCTTTTATCATATTGATGAATTTTCTTTCTGTTCCTATCTTTTGAAGTGTTTTTATCAAAAAAAGATGCTGGATTTTGTCAAATGCCTTTTCTGCATCAATTGAGATGATCATGTGTTGTTTTTCCTTCAATTTGTTAATGTGGTGTATTATGTTGACTGATTTTCTTATGTTGAACCAGCCTCACATAGCAGGAATAAATCCCACTTGGTCGTGATGTATAAGTTTTTTTGATATGCTGTTGGATTCGATTAGCAAGTATTTTGTTGAGAATTTTTGCATCTATGTTCATTGGAGAAATTGGTCTGTAATTTTCTTTTCTTGTAGTATCTTTATCTGGCTTTGGTATTAGGGTGATGTTGGCTTCATAAAATGTGTTGGGTAATTTTCCCTCCTCTTTAATTTTTTGGAAGAGTTTAAACAGGATTGGTGTTAATTCTTTTCAAAATGCATGGTAGAATTCACCTGTGAAGCCATCTGGTCCTGGACTTTTCTTTGCTGGGAGATTTTTGATGATGGATTCAATCTCTTTAAATGTGATTGGTTTGTTAAGTTCTTGTATTTCTTGTAGTGTCAGTGCAGGCTGGTTGTGCATTTCTAGGAATTTGTCCATTTCATCTCAGTTGCCTAGGTTGTCGGCATATAGTTTCTCATAATATCCTCTTAGGATTCTATTTCTGTGGGATCATTGTAACTTCCCCCATTTCATTTCTGATTTATTTATTTGCATCTTCTCTCTTTTTTTTCTTTGTTAATCTAGTGAGGGGTTTGTCAATTTTATTGATCTTCTCAAATAACCAGCTTTTGGTTTTGTTGATTTTCTCTATTGTTTTTTTTGTTTTGTTTTGTTCTCATTTTCATTTATTTCTGCTCTAATCGTTATTATTTCTTTCCTTCTGCTTGCTTTGGGATTGGTTTGCTGTTCTTTTTCTAGTTTCTCGAACTGTTCAGTTAAGTCTTTGAGTTTAGCTCTTTCTTCTTTTTTAATATAGGCATTTAGGGCTATAAATTTCCCTCTCAAGACTGCCTTTGCTGTATCCCATAGGTTTTGATAAGCTGTTTTCTCATTTTCATTTTTCTCAATATATTTACTGATTTCACTTGAAATTTCTTCTTTGACCCACTGATTATTTAGCACTGTGTTGTTCAGCCTCCACAAACTTGAAAATTTACTTTTTTCCTGTCTATTATGATTTCCAGTTTCATTCCATTATGATCTGAGAAGGTGCTTTGTATAATTTCAATCTTTTTATATGTATTGAGAGCTGCATTGTGCCCTAACATGTGGTCTGTCCTGGAGAAAGATCCATGGACACGTCAGAAGAATGTATATCCTACTGAATTTGGATGCAGTGTTCTGTATTTGTCTGTTAGGTCTAATTCGTTTATCATATTGTTAAAGTTCTCTGTTTCTTTATTGATCTTCTGTCTAGTTGTTCTATCTAATGATGTGAGTGGGGTGTTGAGGTCGCCAACGATTATTGTAGAAATGTCTATTTCTCCCTTCAGTTTTCCAGAGTTTGTCTCATGTGTTTTGGGGCACCCTGGTTAGGTGCATAGATATTTATGACTGTTATATCTTCCTGGTGGATTGTCCCTTTTATTAAAATATAATGGCCTTTTGTATCTCTTATAACTTTTTTGCATTTAGAAACTATTTTGTCCAATATTAGTATAGCTATTCCTGTTCTTTTTTGGTTGCTATTCACATGAAGTATCTTTTCCAACCTTTCACTTTCAGCCACTTTGTATCCCTGGGTCTAAGGTGAGTTTCTTGTAAGCAGCATACAGATGGCTCATGTTTTTTTATCCATTCTGTCAGCCTGTATCTTTTGATTGTGGAGTTTAATCCATTCACACTCAATGATATGGTAAATGCATTATTTACTTCCATCATTTTATTCTTTGGTTTTCATTTGTCAGATATTTTTGTCTCTTTTTACTCTGGTTATCCTGTCTGCTATTCTTTCTTCTATACTTTCCTCAAGCCTCTCTCTCCT
>PVKH010014538.1:0-16462 GCA_004027955.1 Chaetophractus vellerosus
TGTCCTGCTACTTTAGTGCTAACAAGATCTCCAAAGAAATTTTCTGGACTGGTCTAAGGAAGTAGCTTAACTCTGCTTATTCTTTGAATACCAATATAGAAGAAGGTATGGAGTAGGTGTAGCTCACTGGCTGAGCTCCTGCTTCCCATGTATGAGGTGCCGGGTTCAATCCTGGTAGCTCCTAAAAAAAAATTTCACAAGGAGCTCCCTCCCAGCTTAAATGCCTAAAACATTTCACTTTCCAGAGCGATCAGAGGGATGGTTATATTCATTTAATTAGTGTGCCCATCTAACAGAGAAATACTGTTCAGTCCTGCCGACAGCATTGTATTGCTGAGAAATTTTTGTTGTTGTTTGTTTCACATTAGCTCTAGAAGAGAAGACCCCAGCCCTCGGCACTAACTCAGGAAATGGAAGTCGCAGTCTATTCTTTGTGGGACTGATAATTATGCTGATTGTCAGCCTGGCGCTGGTGTCCTTCGTGATATTTCTAATAAGTGAGTAACTCTGACATGTTTTTCACTTGTATGCACTTTCGTCATAGCTTCGCTCCTGTCAGAAATGCTTTCTGAGAAGGAATGCTTAAACTGAAAGACAGGGAGAGTGAACACCTCTTGTGTACCCAACTGCTCTGGGACAGGGTCTCAGGGGCACGAGCCCACTGCAAAAGCCCACAGTGTTGGAGGTTCACAAACTCAGTTGGACAAACGCATATGTGAAATAATTCTATAACACTTTAGCATCTGACTTGAAACCCCCAGCTGCCAAAAGGTAGGCAGCATATTCCAGCTAATCCTGGGTCTTCTCAACCAAATACATTGATTTCTCCATTCACTCAGGTCTATAACTTAGTCCCGTTGAGGTTTAAAATTTCCTTCCAGATTTGTTCTTTTTTTATATCATTCCAGAAATTACATGGAAGCACCTGAGGGCTTGTATAAAGCCCCAAAGGCTGTGTTGGGGATGTGAAGAGGACAGCTTATTTCCTATTTGATGCTGCGCTGGCTCAGTCCCAGGTGGCCTTCTGCTCCTGACATAACCCACCCTGTCAGCTCTTGGCCCTGAGTGGTGACCCAGACTTTCCCACAGAAGCTCCTAAGCCAAAAGGTGCTCCAGGTTTTAGTTTCACCATCTCTGACGGGGGAGGAGTATGTGTGGGGTGATGTCAACTCGCTGATACCATTCCCTCCTTCTGGACGTTGTCACCTCCAATCAAGCCCACCAGTTTTCTCTCAGCTCACCCCTATGTACCCTCATTTGGAATTATTTTGATCTCCTTCCATACAACTTAAGAGGGGAAGGAGCCTGGAAAGGAGGGGCAAATCTTTGACACTTGCTCCACATATCTGGACGGCAACATCCAGAAGGAGGGGATGGTATCAGCAAGTTGACATCACCCCACACACACTCCTCCCCCCAGTCAGAGATGGTGAAACTGAAACCTGGAGCACCTTTTGGCTCCAGATATCATCCTGCCACACCTACGTGGGGGTAATGGCCGAGTTTAACTACTGTGAAGTTGTAGGTATGCCTACAGGAATGTGAGCAAGTCAAAGGAAATTCTCTCTCCTCTCTGTCTCCATATATGTGAGATGATAAGAAGTAAGATTAAGGAGAATGATAATAGTAAATGCTATATATAGTGTGCTTATTCTGTCACAGGCACTGTGCTAAGCACTTGATTTATATTTGCTCACAACCGCATAACAATTCTATAATGTAGGATCCATTATTATTCTGATTTTACCGATGCTGAAAACAGAGGCTCAGAGATATTAATTAACAAGTCCAAGGTCACAGAGCTAATAAGTGCAGGATAAAAGCACAAAACACTCCTGCCTGACATCAAAGACCATGCACTTTATCACTATTATGATACCCTTCTTGTGGAAATATGATTTATTTTATATTTGTCTCTAGTGTTTCTATATTCAGGGCAAAGTCATAGTAACTAAGAAACAGAAAGAAGATGCAAATTGGACAGTTATTCTATGCCAGACACATTACATTCATTATCCCCAACCCCCTCCAGGTAGTGTCTATATCTTTATTTTACTGATGAAAGACTAGGGCATAGAGAGTTTACTTTTCCAATTTCACCTGGCCCAAAAGGGGTAGAGCTGGGATCCAGCCCTGGCCTGTCTGGCTCCAGAGCTCCCCTGTACTCCACTGCCTCTCCTGAAATAAAATACAGGCTTCCTGTGGTTTTCAGACACCTTAACCCAGCTTAATAATAAAGGCTTCCTGTGGTTTTCAGATAAACCTTAACCCAGCCAGGGTTGGCACAGGCATCTGTAAAAGAACTTGGCCTGTGCACATCTCTACCAAGGAAACCTTTTTTTTTTCCTTTTTTTTAAAGATTTATTTATTTTATTACATATCTCCCCTCCCCCCCCCCCCCCCCCCCCCCCCCCCCCCCCCCCCCCCCGCTGCGGCAATGCGCTGAAACTGGTCACTGCGCAGGCGCGGCTTTCCCCGCTTGTGGGCGGCTTTTGCTTCTATTCACGGCCGGCTTTCAGTTCGCGGGTGGCTGGCTGTGCTCCATTCGTGGGCGACCTGCCCTGCCCATGGCGGCTTTTGCCCTGTCCGTGGCAGCTATTTGCCCTGCCCACGGCGACTCTGGCCTGCCCATGGCAGCTTACCATTCTCAAGGCGGTCTGCCCGCTAGGAGAGGTCCCCGGGAACCGAACCCGGGGCCTCCCATGTGGTATGCCGGTGCCCTATCCACTGGGCTATTGAGCCGGCCCCCAAGGAAACCTTTTTGCTATCAGTGGGATTCAGAGCAAACTTGTAGTTTTTTAAGTGGAGTGCAAGAACTTGTATTGTTTGCAAGTCTTTTTCATGCAACAGAAATAAGTCTATTTGATATTTTGGATCCCAATCTTATTATATCACTGGGCCTTTGTGTTTTTGCCACAATCTTTGCCCTAAGGAGGAGTAATGGACTGCAAAAATAAATTACTGTGGATGGGTGTCTGCCTTGGTGGCAGTTTTGAATGGCCAAGCAGTATATTATATTACACAGAATGTTAGTTCTATGGGATGTTATTAAGTGCTACTTTAAGGAAAAGAGGACTTTTTGGTCAATTGAGTTTGGGAGTTGCTGGGTTAGAAATGCTCAAGGTTTTTCTCTCGTTTCTACATGGAATTCTTTCTTTTCAAGGAATTTATTTTGGGACCAGTGTATTGTAAAACACGCTTAGGCAAACCCGGCTGGTTCTTCCTTCTTGTGTTTGATTTAGGAGTTTCCAAGAGGCGAAAGGATGCCACATGGCATGGATTTACTTCAGTTTCATACTTTTTCCCAGAAGCAAGTTGTAGCTCTGCCTAGTTTTGCAACAAAGCTCAGTTAAATTTTCCCTTCATGTCTTGGACTTTAATTCAGCCGACATAATTTTTCAGATACCAGGGAGAAACAGCTGCTGGGCAGCCTATTTGTCCCAAGGCTGGGAGATGAACTTCTAATGTCTAATTTACCTTTCCATGTTAGTTTATCAGCTAAGTCCAGTAGCATCTTAAACCACATCATGAGTTCCTGAAAGATATCTTTGAAAAGTCCTGCCTGAAATGGAAATGATAAGGAGCTCAAATATAAAGCACTGATTTTGTGTGGTATTTCTTGGAAATTTTAACTCTGGTACACAGACTTCAAAGTGTCCTATTTTCTAGGAGACTGTCTTGCCAGGGGTTCTGTTTATTTGAAAACATTGCGCCTTTACTCTCAGGGGTGGTCTGAGGGGAAGTTTTGCACATTCATTAAGGGCTGGTAATTCAGAACCAGCAGAGCTCTGCCAAAACAGGCTGGAACCCCAACTATGTCAGTGCCTAAATGAAGCACAGAAATCCTTCTCTGAGAATGGGTCTCGAAATGAGACAACATAATCGCTTCTCCGGGGTGGGGGTGGGGGGGCGGTAATCAGACACGCTGGCAGTTACCTTTGGTTGCTCACTACTCTGTCTTTCTCAGCCAGACTTTGTATGGAGTTGCCAAAGCTAGTCTAAGCTGGCCCCAAGTGGTTGTAAAAATAATTCACTTGATTGGTAACCAGTCTTCAGCAGTTTCTCTCCGGGGCTTCTGGGCTGCATGAGCTATTGGGGCAGGGGATTTGCCAAAAGGGCCTTTCAGCAACACAGGGCTCTGATGAGTCCTGATGGAAAATGCTGGAAATCAGTGTAACACAGTCTGTTTTCCATTTTGAAGTTCAAACTGGAAGCAAGATGGACGATGTGTCAAGAAGATTAACAGCTGAGGGGAAGGACATAGATGATCTTAAGAAAATCAACAGCATGATCTTAAACCTACTAGACCAACTGGACTCGGAAAAGAACTAAAGAAATTCTCTTTCAAGAGTAACTGCTAACACCTGGAGCTTCTCCTCACTTACTGCTGTAACTGTGCAGGGCTAAGAACTGAGAAAGTGCATTTGCATGGGTAACAGACTATCTGGATATGGAACCCTGCCCTAGGGCCTACTTTCTACTGCAGGGATGGAAGCAACGTCAAGACATGGGGATTTGGGACTAGTGGTCAGAAAGGGGCGAACTTGTCCCAGCCTCATTTAATTGTAGGGGCCTTCAGCTTTAGTGAGGTTAAGGGTGGGTGATGTGAACAAGTGCTAGGCAAGGAGGAGGTAGTGAGTTTGGCTATGTACCCACAACGTCTCTTACAAAAGGAGCTGTGTTCTTAGAACTTTACTATGCCAAACAGGTTCATGGTGACTTGTGCACCTTCACAGATTCCTGTGAAAACCTAAAGAGTTTATCTAGTTAGTTGTATTGAAAGGAATCAGATGATCATTTTCTTTAATAAAAGAGATTCTTTTGTTTTGTTTTGTTTTGTTTTGTTTTTAAAGATTTATTTTATTTTATTACATATCTCCCCTCCCCACTGTTGCGGGGACACGCCGAGGCCAGTCACTGCGCAGGCGTGGCTTTCCCCGCTTGTGGGCGGCTTCTGCTTCCATTCACGGGCGGTTCTGCTTCAGTTTGCGGGTGGCTGGCTGAGCTCCATTCGCGGGTGACCTGCCCTGCCCGTGGCGGCTTTTGCCCTGTCCGTGGCAGCTTTTTGCCCTGCCCACGGCGGCTCTGGCCCGCCCCTGGCGGCTTGCCCTTCTCAAGGCGGTCTGCCCGCTAGGAGAGGTCCCTGGGAACCGAACCCGGGGCCTCCCATGTGGTATACCGGCGCCCTATCCACTGGGCTATATGGCCGGCCCCATAAAAGATATTCTGTTCAGGTAACTGGACTTTGACTTATTTTTCCAGGTACAGGGGATGGGTGGACTTCAGAGCTAGGTGCCAAACGTGTTTGCTGAGGGAACATGTAGTAGATATGTGTGGTGGTGGAGAGGGAGGGGTTAAAAGACAAAGCTTAATTAATCAATTTAACTAATGCTTATTGAGCCCCTACTTTATGCAAACCACCCTACTCCAGAGAATGTTCAAATGGGGGGAAAAGGAGATGTATATAAATAAAATATAAGATGAAAATGGTAAATGCTTTAAGTGAAAAGCCCAGAAACTGCACTAGGAGTTCAGAGTAGGAGAGAATTCTGTTTGGGGGTGGGTGGGTGGGCTGGGGCTCAGGGATAAGGGAGGACCTCATGGAAGAAATGGCTTTTGAATTAGGTCTTAAAGGTCAGGTATGCATTTTATTTTAAAAGTATAATTATATAAGTTTTGTTTACTTTGTTCCTCATGAAAAAATAATCCTTCAATAACTGCTCATTAATTTTGAAGAAATTTCATCCATTTGTAGCCTATGTTAAACTGCAGTAGGAAATTGTTTATTTGGAGTATTTGGAATCAGATTCATTTTAGTACAAAAGGTGCTTGATATATGACATAAGATATGATGCAAAATAAGTGAGTTTAAAAAATACACGAGGGGAGCAGATATAGCTCAAGTGGTTGAGCGCCTGCTTCGCGTGTGTGAGGTCCTGCGTTCAATCCCTGGTACCTCCTAAAAAATACACGAGTCTTTGAAAATCTTTTACTTAATATAGATCTACTGTGCAAATGGACTGAAGAATGTATTGTGATTCTGTCATTTTGGGTTGATCAAAAACATTTGCGGTTACCCCAAAATTAAGCACACACACACACATGCACACGTTTTACAACACTAAATATTTAATGAAGTAAGCACAAGACATTTTACTTATCCATTTTTAAACTCAGAAACATTTGTACTGCATACTCCTTTTCTTAAAATTGATAGATATCATGCAGAACATTAAAAAAAATCTGAAGTTTGTGTTTACTGGAAAATTCTTATTGACCTGTTGATGGGCTGTGGCAAAATCACTTATTAGGATTTGTTGTAACATCGTTTCAGAAATCACTGAGGATCTGATGTAACAACTCTTGAAAAATACTCAATTCTTTCCTTTCACCTGCTTGCTCTTAGCTTTTCCTTCCTGTTCTACAAACTGATGTATTTCATACACAGTAATAAAGGATCTTTATTCCATGAAATATGTTACCTTAAAATGAAGTAATATCTCATAGGCCATTTTGGATCCACCCATTATGGTGACAGCTCTGCCCCACCGGTCACTCAGCCTGGAGGACCACAGTCACACAGCTCCTGGTGTTTGGATTCATAGATTAAGAAGTCCCAATGAACCTCCTTTGAAATGCTTGTTGTGGAGGACATTATGTTGAGCAATGCAAGCCAGACAGAAAAGGATAAATACTGGATGATTGCATTACTCTGAACCAAATATATTGTGTAACATATTGCACGATTCAAAAAAAAATTTATGTATCCAGTACATTTAATTGAGAAATGTATGCTTTTATTCAACTGTGTTTTCTTTTTAGTTTTTAATTGTTTATATTTTCAATTATTAGATGTATAAAATAAAGTTAAAAAAAATGCTGGTTGGTTTTATGTAGTCTTAGGGCAGTCAACTCCAGTGGCTAAAACACGGGCTCAGGAACCTAGCTGCCTGGTTTAAGTCTTGGCGCCACCACTTACTGTGACTTTGGGGAAATTAACCTCTTTGCCTATTTATCAGTAAAATAGAATCTATAATCATGGAATCTCTTTTATAGTATTGTGAGGCTTGAAAGAGTAATAAACACAAAAGGGCTTATAATAGTATCAGAAACAAAGTAAGCACTCAATAAATGCTAGTTGTTATTTAAACTGGTTGGTATGGACAGTGGAAATGACCCGCTACATTTAAACCTCTATCGGTGGGAACTTAGGGCCAAAATATTTTTCTGTTGTGCTGTTTAAGACCATAGCCCCCTGACTCATCTGATCAAGGATGGTGGGGTGAGAGCCTTTTAGCAAAAAACAAAACAAAACAAAACAAAAAAAAAACACCAAAAAACCAAAAAACCAAAAAGAAAAAACCAACAACAAAAAACCATTATGTTACAAGAGGTGACCAATATAAGCAGAAATGTGTGTTGTTTTCCAAATGGCCTAGTTTGAAGAATGTAAGGATCCACATTCACCTACATGAGATGGAGTCAGGAACCTGTTTGTCCTTAACCAAGAGGTGAAATGGAAGGTCGCTAAGGGTAAGGTGAACAGGTAGAAAAAGAAAGAGAAGGGACCGCTGAATTGAGACTTGTCCTGATAGGAAAAGAAGAGAGCTTTGCACCATTCTTTGGACTTTGATTTATTTCACTAAAGGCTAAGAGAGAGGTGATGTTTTTTCAGGTAATGGACCTCTCTGCATGTCCCTCCTGATGTTGCCACCATGATAGGAAGATTACACGAGACTTCTGGCCCCAGATGCGAGGCCATGCACTTTCTATACCACCATGAGGACCCTGGCAGGGCCTGCCTGCAGATCCTCAAGTTGTTCTGTCTCCACAACCACCCACAGGGGACCCTGGCCCAGACCTTTCCAGTACATGCTGTGGTGACACCTGGAGGCCATTAGGGAGTGGAGCAGTCTGGGTCTAGGGGGACCCTGGCTTCCAGGTCTGCTATGGAGCTGCAATTTAGGGGACACAAGATACTTAGACCTTGGGAAAAAACCAGGGTCATCTGGCCATGACTCTGTCAGTGGACACCAATCTCCAAAGTAAGACTTTTGGGCAAGAACAAGCAACCCAGGAGGTTTAAAAATAACATAAAAGCAACTGCTTTGTTCTTGCTAACAGTAGTCTGTGGAAAAGGGAACACTTTTGGTATGCATGTTACTTGGACTGCCTGAGGTAACTTGGAAAATATTGTGCAAACCATCATGTTATTACCATTTCTTATTACTTAGAAAATTTTAATGGAAACAAGATCTTTCTGAGTCAGGGTATATATAATAATTTTATTCCAGCCTAAAATAATGATACCAATTATATTCAGGAGAGAAGGATGAGGAAAAAAAAAAGATAAATCATCAGAAAGGATTGGTAATTTATCCCCTCTGTGAATGAGTTTGCACAAAAGAAGTCATGAAAAATAAAAGAAGCACCAGGACTGTCGGCTTTCTTTCCACAGAGTTAAGGAAGTGTGTTTAAAAAAAGAGAGGAAAAATGAACACTTTCTTCTTGGCAGCCATGGTTCCACTTATTTGGTGAAGAGAAAACCTTCTTGGTAAAAATTTTTTTGTATGGGAAACTAAGATGTAATTCTAATTTTTCTTTTTTTAAAACTTTATTTTGTACATTTAATTGAAAATATAGAAAATTAAAAACTAAAAGAAAACACAGTTGAATAAAAACATACATTTCTCAATTAAATGTACTGGATACATATAAACATTTTTTGAATCATACAATATGTTACACAATATATTTGGTTCTGAGTAATGCAATCATACAATGTTTGTCCTTTTGTGTCTGGCTTGCTTTGCTCAATATAATATCCTCCAGGTTCATCCATGTTGTCATATGCTTTTTGACTTCATTTCTTCTTACAGCTCCATAATATTCCATTATGTGAATAGACCACAGTTTGTTTATCTATTCATCTGTTGATGGACACCTGGGTTGTTTCCAACTTTTGGCAATTGTGAATAATGCCACTATGAACATCGGTGTGCAGGTGTCAGTTCATGTCACTGCTCTCAGTTCTGGGTATATACCCAGTAGTGGTATTGCTGGGTCATGTGGCAAGTCTACATTCAACTTCTTTAGGAACTGCCAAACAGGCCTCCACAGTGGCTGTACCATTCTGCATTCCCACCAACAGTGAATAAGCGTTTCTATCTCTCCACATATTCTCTAACACTTGTAGTTCTCTGTCTTTTTAATAGTGGCCACTCTGACAGGTGTGAAATGATATCTCATTATAGCTTTGATTTGCATTTCCTTAATCATTAGTGATGTTGAGCATTTCTTCATGTGTTTTTTTTGTCATTTATATTTCTTCTTTGATTAAATGTCTATTCAAGTCTTTTGTCCATTTTTTAATTGGGTTGCTTGTCTTTTTATTGTTGGGTTGTAACATCTCTTTATATATCCTGGATATTAAACCCTTATTGGATATGTGATTTCCAAATATTTTCTTCCATTGAGTCGGCTGCCCTTTCACCCTTTTGACAAAGTTCTGTGAGGTACAAAAGTGTTTAATTTTGAGAAGTTCCCATTTATCTATTTTTTTCTTTTTTTGCAAGTGCTTTGGGTGTAAAGTCCAAGAAACCACCACCTACTACAAGGTCTTGAAGATGTTTCCCTACATTTTCTTCTAGTAGTTTTATGATCCTGGCTTTTAAATTTAGGTCTTTGATCCATTTTGAGTTGATTCTTGTATAGGGAGTGACATGGGGGTCCTCTTTCATTCTTTTGGTTATAGATATCTAGTTGTCCCAGCACCATTTTTGAAGAGACTGTTTTGTCCCGCTAACATTAACTTGGTAGGTTTGTCAAAAACCAGTTGACTGTATAGGTTAGGGTTTATTTCTGGGTGCTCAATTCTATTCCACTGATTGATGTGTCTATCTTTACACCAGTACCATGCTGTTTTGACCACTGTAGCTTTGGAATATGTTTCAAGGTCAGGCAGCGAAATTCCTCCCATGTCACCCTTCTTTTTTAGAATGCTTCTGGCTATTCGGGTGCACTTTCCCTTCCAAATGTCTATGGTAATTGCCCTTTGTAATTCTGTAAAGTAAGCTCTTAGGATTTTGATTGGTATTGCATTGACTCTATAGACTAGTTTGGGTAAGATTGACATCTTCACAATATTTATTCTTCCAATCCATGAACATGGAATGTCTTTCCATTTGTTTAGATCTTTTAAAATTTCTTTTTGTGTTGTTTTGTAGTTTTCTGCATATAGGTCCTGAACTTCTTTGGTTAAATTCATTCCTAGGTATTTGAGTCTTTTTATTGCTATTGTATATAGAATTTTTTTCCTGATTTCCTCTTCAGGTTGTTCAATACTAGTGTACAAAAACATTACTGATTTTTGCATGTTGTTCTTCTATCCTGCCACTTTGCTGAATTCATTTATTAGCTCAAATAGCTTTGTTGTGGATACTTCAGGATTTTCTAAGTACAGGATCATGTCATCCGCAAACAGTGAGAATTTTACTTCTTTCCTATTTGGATGCCTTTAATTTTTTTTTTTTCTTGTCTAATTACCCTAGCCAGAACTTCTGGTACAAATTTAATAACAATGGTGACAGTAGGCATCCTTGTCTTGTTCCAGATCTTAGAGGGAAAGCTTCCAACCTTTCCCCATTGAGTAGGATGTTGACTGGGTTTTTCATATATGCCTTTTATGATATTGAGGAATTTTCCTTCTGTTCCTATTTTTTTTAAAGTGTTTTTATCAAGAAAGGATGCTAGATTTTGTCAAATGCCTTTTATGCATCAATTGAGATTATCATGTTTTTTTTTTAACTTTTATCCATTTTTTAACCCCCCACCCCGTTTTGTGCTGTTTTTGTGTCCATTCACTGGGCAATTCTCTGTGTCTGTTTGCTACCCTCTCCTCATCCTTCTCCTCATGTCTTCACTGGGATTCGATCCTGGGAAACTCTGATGTGGGAGAGAGGCATCCTACTGCCTGTGCCACCTTAGTTCCTGTTTTTTTTCTCAGCATATCTTATCTTAGCTCTCCCCTGTGTCACTCTCCTGTTATGTCATCATCTTGCTGTGTGGCTTGGTGGGGCCTGGCGGCACACCTACGCACGTGCCTTCTATAGTTTTTCCTTTATTTTTACTGGGAGGTCCTGGGGATCGAACCCAGTTCCCTCCATATGGAAGACGGACGCCCAGCAATTTGAGCCACATCTGCCCCCCGATTATCATCTTTTATTTCCTTCAATTTGTTAATGTGGTGTATTACATTGATTAATTTTCTTATGTTGAACCAGCCTTGCATACCAGGAATAAATCACACTTGGTCGTGATATATGTCTTTTGATATGCTTTTGGATCCAATTTGCAAGTATTTTTTTTTTTTAAAGATTTATTTATTTTTATTACATATTTCCCCTCCCCCCCCGCTGCGGCGACGCGCCGAGACTGGTCACTGCGCAGGCGCGGCTTTCCTCGCTTGTGGGCGGCTTCTGCTTCCATTCATGGCTGGCTCTCAGTTCGCGGGTGGCTGGCTGTGCTCCATTCGCAGGCGACCTGCCCTGCCCATGGCGGCTTTTGCCCTGTCCGTGGCAGCTTTTTGCCCTGCCCATGGCGGCTCTGGCCCACCCATGGCGGCTTGCCATTCTCAAGGCGTTCTGCCCGCTAGGAGAGGTCCCCGGGAACCGAACCCGGGTCCTCCCATGTGGTATGCCGGTGCCCTATCCACTGGGCTATCCAGCCGGCCCCAATTTGCAAGTATTTTGTTGAGAATTTTTGCATCTATGTTCATTAGAAAGATTGGTCTGTGATTTTCTTTTCTTGTAGAATCTTTATCTGGCTTTGGTATTAGGGTGAACTTGGCTTCATAAAATGTGTTGGGTAATATTCCCTCTTCAATACTTTTGGAAGAGTTTAAACAGGATTGGTGTTAATTCATTTTGAAATGCTTGGTAGAATTCACCTGTGAAACCATCTGGTTCTAGACTTTTCTTGGCTGGGAGATTATTGATGGATTAAACCTCCTAAAATGTGGTTGGTTTGTTAAGTTTTTGTATATCTTGTAGTGTCAGTGTAGGTTGATATTGCATTTCTAGGAATTTTTCCATTTCATTTAGGTTGTCTAGTTTGTTGGCATACAGTTTCTCATAATAACCTCTTATGATTCTTTTTATTTCTGTGGGGTCAGTTGTAAGCTCCCCCCTTTCATTTCTGATTGTATTTATTTGCGTCTTCTCTACTTTTTTCTTTGTTAGTCTAGCTAGCGGTTTGTCAATTTTATTCATCTTCTCAAAGAACCAACTTTTGGTTTTGTTGATTTTCTCTATTTTTGTTGTTCTCAATTTCATTTTTTCTGCTCTAATATTTATTATTTCTTTCCTTCTGCTTGCTTTGGGACTGGTTTGCTGTTTTTCTTTTTCTTTTTTTTTTTTTTTATGGTCCAAAAACTTATATTTAGAATTAGCCAGCTGGACTCAGTTTAGATGATCCCAATTTTGTTGGCAACATCCAAAGCATCATAGTCAGGAGCCAGTAGAACGTATGCCTTCTTCTCTCCATCAGGTCTGATCAGGGTGTTGACCTTGGCCACATCAATGCCATAGAGCTTCTTCACAGCTTGTTTGATTTGGTGTTTGTTGGCCTTGACATCCACAATGAACACAAATGTGTTGTTGTCTTCAATCTTCTTCGTGGCTGACTCAGTGGTCAGAGGGAACTTGATAATGGCATAGTGGTCTAGCTTGTTTCTCCTGGGGGCGCTTTTCTGAGGATATTTGGGCTGTCTCCTGAGACGCAGCGTCTTAGGTGGATGGAAGGTGGGTGACATGCGGATCTTCTTTTTTTTGAGGAGGTGGATGCCTTTCAGTACTGCCTTCTTGGCTTTCAAAGCTTTTGCTTTTGCTTCGGTTTTGGGAGGGGCAGGCACTTCCTTCTTTGCTTTCGGTGCCATCTTCGTAAAAAGGTGTCTTTTTTTTTCTTCTAATTTCTCTAGTTGTTCAGTTAAATCTTTGAGTTTAGCTCTTTCTTCTTTTTTAATGTAGGCATTTAGGGCTATAAATTTCCTTCTCCAGACTGCCTTCGCTGTATCCCATAAGTTTTGTTAAATTGTGTTCTTGTTTTCATTTGTCTCAATATATTTACTGATTTCACTGGCAATTTCTTCTTTGACCCATTGATTATTTAGGATTGTGTTATTCAGTCTCTTCACATTAGCAAATTTACTTTTTTCCTGCCTATTGTTGATTTCCAGTTTCATTCCATTATGATCTGAGAAGGTGCTTTGTATAATTTTGATCTTTTATATTTATTGAGAGCTGCATTGTCCCCTAACATGTGGTCTATCCTGGAGAAAGATCCATGGGAACTTGAGAAGAATGTATAACCCACTGAGTTTGGATGCAGTGTTCTGTATATGTGTGTTAGGTCTAACTTGTTTATCATATTGTTCAAGTTCTCTGTTTCCTTGTTGATCTTTTGTCTAGTTGTTCTATCTAATTATGTGAGTGGGGTGTTGAAGTCTCCAACGATTATTGTAGAGATGCCTATTTCTCCCTTCAGTTTTTCCAGAGTTTGTCTCATGTATTTTGGGACACCCTGGTTAGGTGCATAGATATTTATGACTGTTATATCTTCCTGGTGGAGGGTCCCTTTTGTTGATATATAATGGCCTCTGTACCTCATAACTTTTTTGCATTTAAAGTCTGTTTTGTCTGAAATTAGCATAGCTATCCCTGCTCTTTTCTGGTTAGTATTTGCATGGAGTATCTTTCTCCAACCTTTCACTTTCAGCCATTTTGTATCTCTGGGTCTAAAGTGAGTTTCTTGTAAGCAGCATATGTATGGCTCATGCTTTTTATCCATTCTGTCAGCCTGTATCTTTTGATTGGGGAGTTTAATCCATTCACATTCAATAATATTATTGTAAATGCACTATTTACTTCCTCCGTTTTAGTCTTTGGTTTTCATATGTCATATCTTATTTTTGTCTTTCTTTTTACTCTTTTGTTTATCCTTTCTGCTATTCTTTCTTCTCTACTCTCCTTCAAGCCTGACTCTCCTGTCTTTTTCTTTCAGGTTCTAAGGCTTCCTTTAATATTTGCTGCAAAGGTGGATTCTTTTTGCAAACTCTCTTAGTTTCTATTTGTTCGTGAATATTTTATGCTCACCTTCATATTTGAAGGAAAATTTTTCTGGATAAAGAATTTGTGGCTGGGGAACTGGCTGTAGCTCAATTGGTAGGGCTCTGGTTTACCACATGGGAGGCCCCGGGTTCAGTTCCTGGGGCCTCCTCGAGCGGGCAGACTGCCTCGAGAAGGCAAGCCACCACGGGCAGGGCAAGCCCCTGCGAGGGCAAGCCCCCCTGGGCAAGGGCAAGCCGCCGTGAGCAGGCAGGCCGCCGCGTGGTGAGGTGACTTGGCGGGTCGCCGCAGCAGGGGAAGACAAACAGACACAGAAGAATGCAAAAATGAACACAGCAAGAACAAGCAGGAAGGGGGGAGGGGATATATAATAAATAAAAATAATTAAATCTTAAAAAAAAAAAGAATTTGTGGCTGGCAGTTTTTTCTTTCAGTATCCTAATTGTATGATACTGCTGTCTTTTCATCTCCATGGCTTCTGAAGAGAAATCTGTGCTAAGTCTTACTGGACGTCCCTTGTACGTGATGGCTTGCTTCTCCCTCACTGCTCTGAGAATTTTCTTTTCATCTTTGACATATTACATTCTGAGTAGTATGTGTCTTGAAGTAGGTTTATTTGGATTTATTCTGATTGGGGTATGGTGTGCTACTTGGACATGTAAGTTCATTTCTTTCATGACATTTGGGAAATTTTCAACTATTATTTCCTCAAATACTCTTTCTGCCCCCTATCCCTTCTCTTCTTCTTCTGGAACTCCCATGACATGTATGTTTCTGTGTTTTTGTATTGTCATTCAACTCTCTGAGCCCCTGCTCATTTTTTCCCATTCTTCTCTCATTCTGTTTTTTCCTCTCTTCAAATTTAGCTGTTCTGTCTTCAGTATTCCTTATTCTTTCTTCTATCACTTTGAGTCTGTTGTTGTATGCCTGAAATGTTTTTGATCTCACCTATTGTGTCTTTCATTCCCATGAACTCTGTTACTTTTCTGTCAGGATTTTAAATCCTTCTTTGTGCATGCTCAATGTCTTCTTGATGTCATTTATTTCTTTAACCATATTGTCTTTCAGCTGATCAATTTGATTTTGGTAATTTGTGCACATCTCACTGATTAGTTCTCTCAAAGTCTGCATCTCATCTGGGGCTTTGCTATATTCCTTTTCTTGGGCCATGCCTTCTATTTTCTTAGTATGGCTCATAATTTTTTGCTGATGTATAGGCATCTGATTAGGATGTAGTTTACTCAGATGGTCAATTTCTTTCTCTTTTGTGGGGATTTAGTTGCAGGAGTCTGTGTGTTACCACTGATCTTTGATTCTTGGCTTGACCTGGATTGTTAGAATTGTCCTGTGGTTGCTGAAAACTGGGCACTGGCCCAGTAATTGGTTGTAAAGTCATGTCCTAGAGCCTTGGGGAGGGAGGCTATAGAGGCTGGAAAAAGCCTTCTCCTACTTATTTTTAGTTTTCTTGCATGCACTTCCTTGGTCTGCCAGCAGATGGTGCTCTTTGGCAGCTCTCAGATCAATGCCTGGTGGAAGTGTATTGTTGCAACACAGACTGGATCAATGTGATAGAGCTTCCTGTCAGGAGGCTATGAGCCTTGTAATTCAAACTTTCTCCAGCCTTCTCTGGCAGCTCCCTCCCTTTTCCTGGATAGGAAGTATTTCCACTCCCCTCCCCCCCCCCCCCGAGTCCTCAACAATCAGTCCCTGTTAGTAGAGGAGGAAACTGGGAGGGTTGTATATCTTTAGTCCCTTGCAGTTTCCCAAGGCAAACAATGGCACAGCCCCACCTGGCCCAGAAGGGCTCCTGGGACACAGCCGACCAAATTTGTGAGTCAAAAGCTGAGTCAGCCTTAGGTTGTGTTCCTCTCTCTCCTCTTTCCTGGTGCATCCTCAACAATATTCCCAGCTAGACGAGATGGAGATTGTGAGGTTCAGATTTCTCCAGTCCTTTGCCGGCTCCCAGGGCAAACCATTGTGTGGTCCCACCTGGCCTGGAAGGGCTCGTGGGACACAGCAGATCAAATTTATGGGTCACAAGCTGAGTCAGCCTTAGGCTGTGTCCCTCTCTCTCCCCTTTCTTGGGGTGGTAGATCCCTGGAGCCCCCTTTGTCTGTAGTCACAGGCCCAGAGGCCCAAGAATTCTAAAGGGTCTTTAGTGTGGGGGATGGTGCTGGCAGCAGCAGTCTCTGGTTTCAACTCACAGTTCTGTCCTTGCGATTTTCCTCCTTGTTCCCTCTCTCCTCTGAGTGGTGTCCAGCCTTCACCTGGCATCCTAAACCCTAGAAGATCTTTTTCTAGGCTGTTTCTTCCTGTCCTCTAGCTATTTTTCTGGAGAA
>PVKH010014539.1:0-10306 GCA_004027955.1 Chaetophractus vellerosus
TCTTTTTTAAAAAAACAATTGAGCATAGATGTAAGGGTTTAATTCTGAACTCTCGATTCTATTCCATTTCTGTCCTTGTTCCAGTACCATAGTGTTTTGATTACCGTAGTTTTGTAAGTTTTAAAATTGGGAAGTTATGAGTGCTCCAACTTTCTTCTTTTTCCAGATGGTTAGGCTATTCAGGGCCCCTTACACTTCCATATAAATTCGATGATTGCATTTTCCATTTCTGTAAAGAAGGCTGTTGGAATTTTGATGGGAATTGTGTCAAATCTATAAATCACTTTGGGTAGAATTGGTATCTTAAAAATATTTAGTCTTCCAACCCATGAACATGGAATGCCCTTGCAATTAATTTACATCTTCTTTAATATCTTTCAGCAATGTTTGGTAGTTTTCCATGTATAAATCCTTTACATACTTGGATAAATTTATTGCCAGATATTTGATTCTTTTAGTTTCTATTACAAATGGATTTTTTTCCCTAATTTCCTCTTCAGATTGTTCATTACTAGTGTATAAAAACATTAATGATTTTTGCATGTTGATCTTGTGCCCACCTATTTGTTTGTTAGCTCTAGTAGTTTTGTTGTAGATTTTTCAGGATTTTCTATATATAAGATTATGTCATTTTCAAACAGGGAGAGTTTGAAAATTCAGATGTCTTTCATTTCTTTTTCTTGCCTAATTGTTCTTTTAATGTGCTGTTGGATTTGATTTGCTAGTACTTTGTTGAGAATTTTTCCATCTATATTCATTTATAAGGGATATTGATCCGTAGTTTTCTTTTCCTGTGTTATCTTTATCTGGCTTTGGTATGAGGTTGATGCTGGCCTCAGAGAATGAGTTAGGAAGTGTTTCTGCATCTTCAGTTTTTTGGAAGATTTTGAGTTGGATAATTGCTAATTCTTCTTGGAATGTTTGGTAAAATTCACCACTGAATGTTTACTCTGCTGCTGTTGGGTGAAGTGTTGTTCTATTTATGTACATTAGGTCTAGTTGATTTATAGTATTGTTCGAGTCTTCTATTTCCTTATTGATCTTCTGTCTAGATGTTCTATCCATTATTGAAAGGGGTGTGCTGAAGTTTCCTACTATTAATGTAGAACCATCTAGTTGTCCCTTACAATCTGTCAATATTTGCCTTGTAATTTTGGGACACTACTGTTAGGTGCATATATACTTAAAATTGTTCTGTCTTCTTCGTGAATTGACCCCTTTATCAGTATATAGTGTCCTTCTTAGTCCCTTATAACCATATTTTACTTAAAACCTAGTTTATCTGATATTAGTATAGCTACACCAGCTCTCTTTTGGTTACTATTTGCATAGAATATTTTTCCATCTTTTTTACTTTAAACCTACTTCTGTCTTTGAATGTAAGGTGAGTATTTTGTAAACAGCATATAGTTGAATCATGCTTCTTTATCCATTTTGTCAGTCTCTGCCTTTTGACTGGAGAATTGAATCTATTTACATTTAAAGTAACTATTGATAATGCAGGACTTTCTTTTGCCATTTTACTATTTAGTCTTTTTAAGTCTTATACCTTTTTTGTCCCTCAATTCTTCTGTTACTGTCTACTTTCATTTTATTTTATTTTTTATTGTGTACCATTTTGCATCCCCTCTCCTTTTTTTTCTGTATATATTTTTCATCTATTTTCCTTGTAGTTACCATGGGTCTTAAATTTAACATCCTAAATGTATAACAATAATGTTTTGTTTGATACCAACTTTACTTCCACAGTATACACAAATACTGTTATTGTGCCCATCCCCCCACCTTCTTGATGTACTTCTTACAAATTATATATTTATACATTTTATGTCCCAAACCATAGAATTATCATTGCTTTTTATGCATTTGTATTTTAGCATCTGTAAGAAGTAAAAAGTGGAATTATACACCAAAAATACAATATAATAGTACTGTCATTTATAATATCCATATGGTTACTTTTATGGGAGGTCTTTATTTCTTTATGACACTTCAATCCACTGTGTAGTATCCTTTCCTTTTAGCCTGAAGGACTCCTTTTAGCATTGCTGTAGGGCAGATATAGTGGAAATAAACTCCCTCAGCTTCCATTTATCTGTAAATATCTTAATCTCTCCCTCATTTTTGAAAGATAGTCTCATTGGATATATAATTCTTGTTTGACAGTTGTCTTCTTTCAGCACTTTAACTATTTCATTCCACTGCTTTTTTGCCTCCATGGCTTCTGACGAGACATCAGCACTTAATTTTATTGAGACTCCCTTGTACATATGTTGTTTTCTCTTGCACTTTCCTTGTCCTTGTTCTTTGTCAGTTTGAGTAATATGTGTCTGGGAGGTTTTCTCTTCAAATTTATCCTGTTTGGGGTTTGTTGGGCTTCCTGAATGTGCATATTCACATCTTTTGTTAAATTTGGGAGGTTTTCTGCCATTTTTCTTCGTATATTCCTTCTGTCCCCCTCTCTCTTTCTTGTGCTTCTGGGACTCCCATAATGCATATATGGGTATGCTTGATGGTGTCCCACAGGTATTGTAGGTTCTGTTCATTGTTTTAAAATTCTTTTTTCTTTCTACTCCTCAGTCTGAATCATTTCAAATATCTTATCTTCAAGTTCACTGATTCTTTCTTCTGCCACCTCTAATCTGCTGTTGAACCCTCTAGGAAATTTTTCATTTCACTTACTGTGGTCTTCAACTCCAGTATTTCTATTTGGTTTCTTTTTAAATCTCTATCTCTTTCTTGAGATTCTCATATTGTCATTCATCCTTTTCCTGATATCCTTTCGCTCTTTCACTGTGTTTTCCTTGATTTTTTTTGAGCCTACTGAAGATCATTTTTTAATGCCTTTTTCTGCCATGCCCAGAATCTTCTCTTCATCATTGGTGATTTCTGAGTTTTTATCTTTTTCCTTTGGGTGGACCATCATTTCCTGTTTCTTTGTTGTCTTATAATCTTTTGTTGCACACTGTACATTTTAATATTTTAATGTGTCAACTCTGGTATTTAGAGCCTCAGCTTTCTCTTTTTTAAGTTTTTATCACACTAGTGATGTGAGAGAGACTTCCTTGAGTACCAGGAGCTAACAAAAGACAGTAAACCAATACAAAAAGCACCTTTCAGAGTCCTTGCAAAATGGTTCCATGTTGGCTATTGCTCTCCTCTGGAGTTTAGCCCTCCTATTAAGAAAATCAGCCCAAGATGAAAGTATGGGATCCTCTCTCTTTTCTGAGCCTGCATCTTGCCCTGAGCTTGTGCTTTTGGCCTTAGGAACTCCCCTTTTTATAGCAATCCAAGTGCCCCCCTCTACTCCCTATGAAATAGATTATCCTCTGTCCTGGGTACTTTATTCTTTGTCTTAAAGCCAGTAATCCTTTGTTCCAGGCCACTTGGATTTAATTGCTTTTTATACTGCTTTCACTCTGTGTTAGATGCTTCTGCTTGCAGGGCAAGTTCTGGGAGGGCAAGGCAGATACTGTGTCCTGATTTGTTCTTTCAAGTTATCACCTGATATATTGGCACTGTCATACAGGCACCCCAGTTATGCACATAAGGGTTACTCTGCTTCCTCAGAAAAGGGCCATGGACCCATAGCAGGAGTGCAGGACAGTTCTACACCATGCCAGGGTGGGAGTTGGGGAGGGGCCAGAAAGGGCACCATGAGCTTCTCAGCATTGTTAAGTTGCCTTTTCTTGATTCAGCACACACCTAGTTACTAAAATCCTTTAACAGTTTTCCAGAGTTTTGAGGAAGATGGTGTAGCCAGTTTTTTCTAGTTGTTTAAAGAATCTTTTACAACAGAACACTGGAGCATCTTACACCACCATCTTTGTTGACCCCTTTCTCATCTTTTCATAAGCCTACTTCTGCCACTGAGCTAATCCAGACTGCACAACTCCTTTTGGGTGCCAGCCTTTGGGAATTGTTTAATTCACTCCATCCCCAACACCAACATACCCTGAGGCCACAACTGGTCTCTGAATTGAACTATGTACATAAATGACAGTACATGAAGACTTTCCAATGGGTATGTGGATGCAGGGAGAGTTTTAAAGGAACCAGTTTCTATATTGCTATTTAAAAATGGGCAAAAGACTTGAATAGACATTTTTCTAAAGAAGATATACAGACGGCCAAACATCACATGAAAAGATATTCAGTATCATTAGTTATTAAGGAAATGCAAATCAAAACCACAAAGAGATACTATTTCATAATCACTAGAATGGCTACATTTAAACAAATGGAAAATTTCAAGTGTTGGAGAGGATGTGGAGAAATAGGAACGCTCATTCATTGTTGGTAGGTATGTAAAATGGTACAGCCACTGTGGAAGACAGCTTGGCAGTTCCTCAGAAAGTTAAATATAGAATTACCATATTACCTGGCAATCCTACTTATATACCCAAAAGAGTTGAAAGCAGGGACTCAAACAGATATTTGCATACTAATGTTTATAGCAACATTATTCACAATTGTTAAAAGATAGAAGCAACCCAAGATGATATCCAATCAACAGATGAAGGGATGAAAAAAATGTGGTATATAGATTCAATGGAATATTATTCAGCCATTAAAGAGAATAGACTCTGATATATGCAACAACATGGATGAAACTTGAAGACATCATGTTGAGTTAAATCAGCCAGATACAACAGACACAAAAGGACAAATATTATATGATTTTACTTATATGATATAATTAGAATATGCAAATTCAGAGTCAGAAACTAGAATACAGTTTACCAGGCACCAGGGTGTGGGTAGGGAATGGGGAATTAATGTTAATTAATTAAGTACAGAGCTTCTGTTTGGGATGATGAAAAAGTTTTGGTAATAGAAGGTGCAGTTGTTAGCACAACATTGTGAGTGAAATTAACACCAATGAATTGTATATTTGAAAGTGTCTAAAATGGGAAATTTTAGGTTGTAGATATCTTGCCAGGTTAAAAATTTACAAAATCCATAGAAATGTACAATACAAACAGTGAACCCTAATGTAAACTATGGTCTATGATTAATAGTACAATTATGATAATACTGTTTCATTAATTGTTACAAAAGTACCACACTAATACAAAGCGTTAATAATATGGGAAAACATATGTGGGGAAAGGTATATGGGAAATCCATACTTTCAGCATGATTTTTCTGTAAACCTACAACTTCTCCAATTTAAAAAAAAAAAAGCTTGGAAATGTCTAATGGTATCATGGGATTTTTTCACTTATAAATTCATTCAAGCCTTTAATTAATGTTAAAAAACTAAAATACAAATTATAACAAATTTATATGTGATGTGTCTATGAAGCACGTTACAGTAATTTTCTTTTTAAATCACTATTGCAACCTTATATGATAAGAAAAGAAACTATAATTGCTATTTTATAATTTGGTAAACTGAGGTTTAGAAAGACTAAGTAATTTTCCCTCAATCACATAGCAGGTAAATAGAAAAACCTGATACTAAAGGCAAGTTTCTGACTTCTATCCAAGTAATGACTTCCTATGCCATTACATCTATATATTTTGAATGTTAACTTTCAATTACATTTTTTTAAATATCTGAAGATTAAATAACATAAATTATATTTTCCTTGGTTTTATATATCAATATACATAGTATCACCCCCTATGGCAGGATAACAAAACATTTAGGCAATTCAACTCCAGGATTCCCCAAACCGACGGAGGCACTTAGCATATTAAATAACATCAAATATTTATATTCAAGCTCATGTAGTGTATATAATGCTCTATAAATAACACATATGCTTTTCTTATTTTATCATATATATGTTACTTCTAAGTTAAATTATGTAACAAAAATATAAGCCTTAAGCCTTAAGGGAAAACAGATTTGATTACTTTGATTCTTCTGTGTTTGAAATTTGCAATAATATGCTCTTCTTAAATGTGGAACCTATTTGTCTATCTGACCTAGATTAGTATCTGAAGGAACACAAAAACCACGTAAAGTCACTAGAAAGGCTATACAGCCAGGCGGCATCCCTGAGCACATGTGTTATAGGTTCTGCCTTATTCCTTTCTCACCCATGGCTCTTTATACATCTGACAGTCAAACCCACAAGCTAACAGCCAGGCAAGAGAGATATTGTCTCTCAGGTCCTCAGGGCAATCCGTCATTGATGACCCTCTGGGTAGGTTTGTGCTCCTGCTATCTGCTCCCTGTATTGGAGAACTGTGCTAACTGCTTTATTCCCTAGCCGTACCACAGTGGAACCACCTGCCTCCTGCTAATTGATGTATGCAATCCTGGTTGTATGAATGCCACGGACATTGAATGATTGAGATTTCACCATGAAGAAGAGGGGCAAGACCACTCCCAGTGTCTAAAGAGAGGCAATCCCACAGTCCTGCTAATCACTTGGAGAAGAGAAGGGTTCCTCAAACAGAGCACAGGGCCTTTGTGGGAAAACCATGTTATGGGTTGAATTGTGCCCACCCCCAAAAAAAAAGATATGTTGAAGTCCTAACCCCCAGTATCTCAAAGTGTGACCTAATTTGGAAATGGGGCCATTGCAGATGGAATTTACTAAGTCAAGATGAGGTCAGACTGGAGTAGCATGGGCCCTTCATCCAATATGGCTGCTGTCCTTATAACAAGGGGAGAAGAGACACAGACACAGGAGAGGAGACCATGTGACGACGGAGGCAGAGACTGAAGTGCTGCAGCTGCAAGGAAAGGAATGCCAACGACCTGGCAACCCACCAGAAGCTAGAAGAGGAAAGGAAGAATTCTTCCTAGAGCCATTGGAGAGAGCATGGCCCTGCCGATACCTTGATTTCAGACTTCTATCCTCCCAAATTATGAGACAATTAATTTCTGTTGTTTTAAGCCATCAAGTTTGTGGTAATTTGTTATGGCAGCCCTGGGAAACTAAGACAGGTGCTAGGTGTGCAACAGAGTTAGGATTTTCTCTTGGCTCTTAATTTGATAGGGAGACCATGAAATGAAAAGAAAGACAACCATGGGTTCATCCATTCATTCATTTACGTAGCATGTACTGAGCATACATATGTGCCCTATTCTGTGCCAGGGAAGACACATGAGGAATGGGAGTATAAAATCAGACAAGGAGCCTCCTTATTGTACATGCCCTTTGAAGTTAAATAAGTGTTTCTTGGCCCAGTTGCACAATCAATTAACCAAAGATCTTCTAATAAACACTCATACTTAGGACCCACGGGGATTTTTAGTTCATTGTCCTGGTACAATATGCCAGAGCACTGGTATATTGGAAAAGCTTTTCAGGTAATTTTGATGTGTAGTCAGGGCCAAAATCCCTGAGCTATAGCACAGATAGTAATGGAGTGGGTTGGAACATGGCCCAGCAGATTTAGAAATAAAATAGTTATAATGGGATCAAATCCTTACCCTTTGGCTTTTCCCTTAGTGTTTAATAAAAGTCCACCTCATGTTTACCCGTGTTTGAGGCTACTCTTAGAAGGAACATACACACCTCATCCTCTTCTGGTGGGGATAGTACTCACCAAAGGTAGATTACCTCAAGCAGAAGATACACTTCAGGGGCCAGGATCAAACACATCTGTTCCATTTAGGAAGTCTCCTTCCAGCTCTTCAATATGTCCCTTCCTTGAGGGCATCTTTATTTTCATTTAAAGCTGTTAGAGACCATTCCCTTATGAGATGTTTTTATGTACCTAAAGTACATGACCAGAGGGACCACCTCTCCTCTGATGGTCCCTCCTTTCCCATCACACACTCCACCACTCACAAACATACCCTTATGCATGGCCCAGTGGCACTAGAGGATAGTCAACAAGGCTTTCTCCACAGAGCAAGGCTTTATCCATTTCCCAGTATAGGAATCAGACCCAGGACAAGGCACTCACTTCCTCTTCAACAGAAGTGACCAATTTCTTCTCTTTTTCCCCTCTCCCCCCACCCCATCCCCTTCATCACAGAATGCCAGCCCTTTAGTGTATTTCTTTATATTAGAGTATTCTTTATAAAACATTCTTTTATAATAAAGTCCTAGTGTCCACCAACTAGCAGAGTACATGGCTCAGAGAGGATACATAGCAAATGTTTGCTGAATAAATGAATATAAATGAATGAATGGATGGAATTATCTAAAGTATTTAACCCCCACGCACCCATTGAAGGCCTTCCCTGCTCACCGCAGCTCCATTCCCACCAAGGATGGTATCCCCTCTTTCCTCAGGCCAGGCTGCAGGTAACCTTCTCCAAGGGACCTGCTCTGGTCTACAGTGGGTGAATGGAGGAATAGTCATGCTTATTCCTTTTACTGAGTCCCAGTCTAATGGCCAACAGCTCTACCCAATTGGTATCGTCATGTAGGCACAAGAAAGAATGGCAAGCTTAATGAAGCCTTAAATGTTGTCCTTCTTGAGACATGTTATTTTTAGAGTAAAGCAACTATTATTTATTGACTTATATAGCATGGCCTGATCATGTGGTGAAATAGTCTATTCTGAAGCATGAGTCAGATTGCAATTAAGACGATAGGGAACTTCATTCTAAATTCCCTACTTAGGGATGATTAAAATCTCATCTGCAATAAACAATAATTTCAATTTATAGTCCCACAAAAATGTAAAATTAAAATGGAAAGGCAGAAATAAGTGCACAAGAATGTTAGGAATAAATTCCATGGAGATAAAAACTAGCAACTTCTGTCAGGCAGCACAAGATGTGGATTCCATGGAGGCCTCCTGTCTAAATACCAAACAGACTCATCACTTGGTTTATGAGAGGTGTCCAGAACAGACATTACATTCTTAACTTGAGCTGTATTTCTTCAGTACCATAAGGACTACTTCCCTCTGTTCAGGAAAAAAAAAATTTAAGGCATTTTACTTTTGTCTGTTAGTTTAAACCAATAAATCAGCTGTGACTATTTGGAACATGGAATAGCATTTTAACCACAAGGTTAAAAAAGACAGGTTTTTTGATCGGCATTTACTTTATAAAGTTTTTCCTTGCTGAAAACTGTATGGGTGTACCTAGTCCATAGCAAGGTGCTCTATAAATGTAAGCTCCCTAAACTGCCTTATGCTCATCTTCTCTGCCCGGTCACAGCCTTTACTGAAAATTAAGTCTTTACTGAAATCTAAGGATGCCAAGGAAGATCATTTATAAAGTGACTGGGAAAATCATTTGGGAAAGAGGCATAGGCGATACCCGTAACTTATTCACAGTCACATAGCAAGTCAGTGTTTTTGAAGGAAATCTTCCAATCCCTCTCCCTTAGGGATCTAACTATGTCTGGACCAAAGATAATATTCAAAGACTAGAAGCTAATAATGTGTATGTGGCTGTGACATAAGACCACAGAAAGGGAAAGTAGGTTTTTAAAAAAAGCATAGGGAACGTGAAACAAAATCTCAAAATATAAATTTACCCTAAGTAAACATAACGCATTATACTCTCATCAGAAAATCATCATTCGGGGCTACTGAGTGTTCTTTCACTTTCCTCTTTATACCTCAATATATTCAGCTTTTCAATTTAGACAAGACCAGAATTATTCAGATCAGCAAGATGGCCATCTGCTTTCAAGCATGCAGCTGCTAGCCTTTAAACAGCAACTTTCCATGATTCATAACTTATTCATCCCAGGACGCACTCAGACATCTGCTTTCTCATCAATTCAGCTTGTCATAGCATTTTGCTTTAAAGTTTCATCACCTCTACTCAGGTAACATAGTGAACCAGTAAGTCAGTCTTCTTCCACAGAAAGAGCCAGCTGTATAGCTCCCCAAGACTGATGATCCAATCTTAAGCTCATATGCATACGTAAATATTTATTATTAGTCATTATTATTACTAGCCATTCCCTTTTCAAAAAACAAGAACATCAGTAATAGCTACCATTTAGCCTACCACAGGCTAGACACTTCATCTTTATGTTTGTTATCACTCTGGAAAGTAGGTAATATGAGCTTCATTTTTCAGATAAGCAATTCATCAAGATTTGAGGATTTACCCAATGCTGCTAAGCATGGAAATGGCAGAAGGGAGTTGTTTGAACCCAAGCCTACTTGTCTTCAAACCCAAGCTTCTTCAGAAACCATTTTTGAATTGCTATGGCATGACTGAAATATTACATCAATTCTACAGAAAAAGAGACACTATACTTATTACCCTGATACACCCAAGAAAGATCTTGCATGTGGCACTTAATTAGTATAAAAACGATGAAGTGCTGTGTAAATTTAATGGATCTTTTAATCCTACTGGTCAACTTTTGGCAAACCTTGTTGTTTATTCTTTTCCTCTCCCTCACTGACAGCAGCAGCC
>PVKH010014540.1:0-16449 GCA_004027955.1 Chaetophractus vellerosus
TACATATCTCCCCTCCCCCCCTCTGCGGCGACGCGCCGAGACTGGTCACTGCGCAGGCGCGGCTTTCCCCACTTGTGGGCGGCTTCTGCTTCTATTCACAGCCAGCTCTCAGTTCGCGGGTGGCTGGCTGTGCTCCATTCGCGGGTGACCTGCCCTGCCCGTGGCGGCTTTTGCCCTGTCCGTGGCAGCTTTTTGCCCTGCCCACGGTGGCTCTGGCCCGCCCATGGCGGCTTGCCCTTCTCAAGGCGGTCTGCCCGCTAGGAGAGGTCCCCGGGAACCGAACCCGGGGCCTCCCATGTGGTATGCCGGTGCCCTATCCACTGGGCTATCCAGCCGGCCCCAATATATTTCTAGTCACTACAGTCCATAGTTTGCTTTAATAATATTTTTGCCCAAATATCACCCTATGTATAACATCTTGTAATATTAACATATATTCATTCTGTTTCATGAAAAAACATTCTTAAAGTTGCACTAATAACCCACAAGAGGGTTCACTATGTTATCCAGTCCCATGTTTCATCCTTTAGCTTTCCTTCTAGTGACATACATGATCTTAAACTTTTCCTTCTACCATCTATCATATACCCAAATATTAGCACTGCTAATTACAATCACTAATGTGCTATCATCACCTCTATCCATTTCCAAATGTTAACAATCAACCTTATTACAAATTCTGCCCAAATTAAGCTTCAGCTCCTGATTCTCTATCCTCATTCTATCTTCTGATGACATATATTCTAGCTGTTAACTCCATGAGTTTGCTCATTATATTTAGTTCATATTAGTGAAATCATACAATATTTATCCTTTTGTGTCTGGCTTGCTTCACTCAATGTAATGTCTTCAAGGTTTAGCCATGTTCTCATGGGTATCCCGACTTCATTTCTTGTTTCGGTTTTTTTTGTTTTTTTTTTTACATTTTTTATTTTATTTTGTTGTCCTAGTATATAATAGCTCAGAGCACACTAGAGTGATTTAGTGTAAAGCAACAATTAGCTCCTGTATCTTTCAATAAAGAAATAAACACAGTAACAAGAAGAACATGTTAACCTTAGAATCATAGTATGTAGGGTTCAAATCCATAGCAGGGGAATGGTTTCTTTTCTTTTTTTTTTTTTTTTAAAAAATCACTTTTATTGATACATATTGATAAAGCATACAATTCATCCAAAGTGTCCAATCAATAGTATTTGGTATAATTGTGTAATTGTACATTCACCACTTAAATCATTATTAGAGCGCTTGATTATTTCAATAATAATAATAAAACAAACAAGAAAATTCTTTACCTCTCAGACTCTGTCTGTTTCCCTTACTGTACATAGCTGCTATTTCTGGCTATTCTTGCACAATGATTTATTTATTAAGCAGTTTTAATGAGATATATTCACATACCATATGATCTATCTAAACTGTATGGCTTTTAGTATAATCACAATGTCGTACGTTCATCATCACAAAAAATTTTAGAATTATTTCTCCAAAAAGAAAAACTTCACACCCCTGAGCATGCCTTCCCTAGCTCTACATAACCACTAATCAAATTTCATCTTTATAAATTGATTTATATTTACATTTTATATAAATGGAATCATACAATATGTTACACAATATATTTCATTTATAGTAGAGCAGTCATACAGTATTTATCCTTTGTGTCTGGGTTGCTTCACTCAACATAATGTTCTCCAGGTTCATCCATGTTGTCATATGCTTTATGACTTCATTTCTTCTTACAGCTACATAATATTCCATCATATGTATGTATACATCACAGTTTGTTTATCCATTCATCAGTTGATAGACACCTGGGCTGTTTCCATCTTTTGGCAATTTGTGAATAATGCCACTATGAACATCAGTGTTCAGATATCTGTTCATGTCACTGCTCTTAGTTTTCCTGTGTATATACCCAATGGTGGTATTGCCGGGTAACATGGCAAATCTATATTTACCTTCTTTTGGAACTGCCAAACAGTCCTGCACAGTGGCTGTACCATTCTACATTCCTACCAATAGTGAATACGTGTTCCTGGCTCTCCATATCCTCACCAACATTTGTAGTTCTCTCTTTTTTTAATAGTGATCATTCTAATACGTGTGAAATGATATCTCATTGTAGCTTTGATTTGCATTTCCCTAATCACTAGTGATGTTGAACATTTTTTCATGTGTTTTTTTAGCCATTTGTATTTCTTCTTTGGGCAAATGTCCATTCAAGTCTCCTGCACATTTTATAATTGGGTTGTTTGTCTTTTTTTTGTTACTTGAAGCATCTCTTTATATATCCTGGATATTAAACTCTTATCAGAGATGCGATTTCCAAATATTTTCTCCCATTGAGTTGGCTGCGTTTTCATCCTTTTGACAAAGTCCTTTGAGGTACAAAAGTGTTTAATTTTGAGGAGGTCCCATTTTTCTTTTATTGCTTGTGCTTTGGGTGTAAGGTCTAAGAAACCACCACCTACCACAAGATCTTTAAGATGTTTCCCAACATTTTCTTCTAGTAGTTTTATGGTCCTGGCTTTTATGTTTAGGTCTATGATCCATTTTGAGTTTATTATTATCTTGGGAGTGAGATAGGGATCCTCTTTCTCTCTTTTGGTTGTGGATGTCCAGTTCTCTCAGCACCATTTTTGAAGAGACTGTTTTGTCTTGATAACATGGACTTGGTAGGTTTGTAAAAAACCAGTTGGGGGGGCCGGCTGTAGCCCAGTGGATAAGGCACTGGTATACCACGTGGGAGGCCCCGGGTTTGGTTCCCGGAGACCTCTCCGAGCGGGCAGACTGCCTGAGAAGGCAAAGCCACCGTGGGCAGGGCGAAAAGCCGCCTGCGAACGGAGTAAAAGCCGCCCGGGAACGGAAGCAGAGCTGCCCACAAGTGGGGCAAGCCGCCTGCGCATTGAGCTGACTCGGCGCATCGCCGCAGCGGGGGGAGACAAAGCAGACATAGAAGAACACAAAAAATGAACACACAGCAAGAGCAAGCAGAACGGGGAGGGATATGTAACAACAACAACAAAAAAAACCAGTTGGCTGTAGAGGTGAAGGTTTATTTCTGGACTTTCAATTATATTCCACTGATCAATGTGGTTATCTTTATTCCAATACTATGCTGTTTTGACCACTGTAGCTTTTTTATATGTTTCAAGATCAGGCAGTGAAATTCCTCTCACATCATTCTACTCTTTTAGAATGCTTTTGGCTATTCAGTTGCACTTTCCCTTCCAAATAAATTTGGTGATTGCCTTTTCTATTTCTGTAAAGTAAGCTGTTGGAATTTTTATTGGTATTGCATTGAATCTATAAATCAGTTTGGGTAGGATTGACATCTTCACAATAGTTTTCCAATCCATGAGCATGGAATGTCTTTCCATTTGTTTAGGTCTTTATTGATTCCTTTTTTTTTTTTTTTAAGATTTATTTTAACTTATTTATATATCCCCCCCCCTTGCTGCTTGTGCTCGCTGTGTTCATTTTGCTTTGCATTTTTCTGTGTCTGCTTGTTTCCCCCTGTTGCGTCATCCCGCTGAGTCAGCTTGCCGCACGACAGTTTGCCTTCGCCAGGAGGCCCCGGAACCAAACCCGGGGCCTCCCATGAGGTAAACCAGAGCCCAACCAATTGAGCCACAGCTGGTTCCCTTCACTGATTTCTTTTAGCATTGTTCTGTAGTTTTCGGAATATAGGTCCTGTACTTCTTTGGTTAAATTGATTCCTGGGTATTTGAGTGTTTTTGTTGCTATTTGTAATGGTTTGGCAGTTTTATGTAATTATGAATTCCAAAAATAGAAATTGAATCATGCTTGTAAACTGATCTGTTAATCTGGGCGTGATTAAGTTATGATTAGGGCATTAACTGGGCCATGTCAGTAGGACATTGAGCCCTGCCTCTCAGTGGGTGTGGTCTAAAGTATAAAAGGCAAGGCAAAAGGCAGAGGGAGCAGATTTGAGAAGCAGTTTTTGAGAAGCAGTTCTGATGTTGGAGAGGATGCCCCAGGAGTAGAAAAGTGCGCCGTTTGCCTGATAGTCTACAGCTGACCTTGTGGAGGAAGCGGAAGAGCTAATCCCGGAGAGAAACACAGCCCCGGGAAACCAAGAAGCCTGAACCCTGGCAAATGTCAGCAGCTGTCTTGCTCCAGCACATGGACTTTGGTGAGGGAAGAAACTTATGCTGTGTGGCCTGGTAACTGTAAGCTTCTACCCCAAATAAATACCCTTTATAAAGACCAACCAATTATTGGTATATTTGCAAAGGTACCCCTTTGACTGACTAATACACTATTGTCAATTGAATTTTTCCTCTGATTTCCTCATTAGATTGTTCAATACTAGTGTATACAAACATTAAATGATTTTTCACGTTGATCTTGTATCCTATTACTTTGCTGAACTCATTTATTAGCACAAGTAGCTTTGTCATAGACATTTCAGAATTTTCTAAATGTAGAATTATGTCATCTGAGAATATTGAGAGTTTTACTTCCTCTTTTCCTATTTAAATACCCTTTATTTTTCTTTCTTGTCTAATTGCTTTTGCCGGAACTTCTAGCACAATATTGAATAACTGTGGTGACAGTGGGCATCCTTGTCTTGTTCTCAGTCTTACAGGGAAAGCTTTAGACGTTTCCCCATTGAGTACAATTTTGGCTGTGATTTTTTATATATGCCTTTTATCATATTGAGGAATTTTCCTTCTATTCCTATCTTTTGAGGTGTTTTATCAGGAAATGGTGCTGGATTTTGTCAAATGCCTTTTCTGCATGGATAGAGATGATCATGTGTGTTTTTCTTTCATTTTGTCAATGTGGTTTATTACATTAATTGATTTTCTTATGTTGCACCACTCTTCCATACCAGGAATTAATGCCACTTGGTCATGGTGTATAATTCTTTCGATATGCTGTTGGATTCTATATGCAGGTATTTTGTTGAGCATTTTTGCATCTATGTTCATTAGAGAGAGTGGTCTGTGCTTTTATTCCCCTTGTAGTATCTTTATCTGGCTTTGGTATCAGGATAATGTTGGCTTCATAAAAGGTGTTGGTAATTTTCCCTCCTTCAATTTTTTGGAAGTTTTTAAACAAGATTGGTATTAATTCTTCTCAAAATGCTTGGTAGAATTCACCTGTAAATCCATCTGGTCCTGGACTTTTCTTTGTTGGGAGATTTTTGATGACTGATATGATCTCTTTCAATGTGATTGGCTAAGTTCTTGTATTTCTTGTAGAGTCAGTGTAGGTTGGTTGTGCATTTCTAGGAATTTGTCCATTTCATCTAGGTTGTCTAGTTTGTTGACGTACAGTTTCTCATAATATCCTCTTATGATCTTTTTTTATTTCTGTGTGGTCAGTGGTAATATCCCCTTTTCATTTCGAATTTTATTTGCATCTTCTCTTTTTTTCTTTATTAGTCTAGCTAAGGGTTTGTCAATTTTATTGATCTTGTCAAAGAACCAGCTTTTTGTTTTGTTGATTTTCTCTATTGTTCTTGTGTTCTCAATTTCATTTATTTCTGCTCTAATCTTTGTTATTTCTTTCCTTCTGCTTACTTTGGGATTGGTTTGCTGGTTTTTTTTTTTCTTTCTAGTTTCTCTTGTTCAGTTAGATATTTGATTTTAATTCTTTCTTCTTTTTAAATATAGGCATTTAGGGCCATAATTTTCCCTCTCAGCACTGCCTTCGCTGTATCCCATAAGTTTTGATAAGTTTGTGTTCTCATTTTCATTTGTCTCAATATATTTACTAATTTAACTTACAACTTCTTCTTTGAACCACTGATTATTTAGGAGTGTGTTCAGCCTCCACACATTTACAAATTTACCTTTTTTCCATCTGTTGTTGATTTCCAGTTTCATTCCATTATGATCTGAGAAGGTGCTTTGTATAATTTCCATCTTTTTATATTTGTTGAGAGCTGCCTTGAGATCTAACATGTGGTCTTTCCTGCAGACAGATCCATATTTGAGAAGAATGTATAACCTGCTAAGTTTGAGTACAAAGTTCTGTTTATGTCTGTTTGGTCGAGCTTGTTTATCATATTGTTCAGGTTTTCTCTTTCCTTGTTGACCTTCTGTGTAGTTCTATCTAATGATGTGAGTGGGGTGTTGAAGTCTCCAACTATTATTTTAGAGATGTCTGTTTCTCCCTTCCGTTTTGCCAGAGTTTGCCTCATGTATTTTGGGACATCCTGCTTAGGTGCATAGATACTTATGACTGTTATTTCTTCCTGGTGGATTGTCCCTTTTATTAATATATAGCAGCCTTCTGTGTCTCTTATAACTTTTTTGCATTTAAAGTTTGTTTTGTCCAATATTAGTATAGCTACCCATGCTCTCTTTTGGTTACTGTTTGTGTGGAGTGTCTTTTTCCAACCTTTCTCTTTCAGCCAGTTTAAAACCTAAGTCTAAGATGAGTCTCTTGTAGGCAGCATATGGATAGCTTATGCCTTTTTTATCCATTCTTCAGTTTATATCTTTTGATTGTGAGTTTAATCCATTCACATTCAATGATATTAATGTAAATGCATTATTTACTTCCACCATTTTATTCTTTGGTTTTCATATTTCATATCCTATTTTCATCTGTCTTTTTACATTTTTGGTTTTCCTTTCTGATATTCTTGTCTTTTATACTCTCCTCCAAGCCTCTCCCTCCTGTCTTTATCTTTCAGGCTATAAGGCCCCCTTTAATATTTCCTGCAAAGGTGGATTCGTTTTTACAAACTCTATTAGTTTCTGTTTGTTTGTGCATATGTTAAACTTACTCTCATATTTGAAGTACAGTTTTGCTGGATAAAGAATTCTTGGCTGGCAGTTTTTCTCTTTCAGTATCCTAATTTATCATACCAGTGTCTTCTCACCTCCATGCTTTCTGATGGAAAATCCATACTAAGTCTTATTGGGTATTCCTTGTATTTGATGGTTTGCTTCTCCCTTGCTGCTCTCAGAATTTTCTCTTTATCTTTGACGTTTGACATTCTGAGTGGTACATGTTTTGGAGTAGGTCTGTTTGGATATATTCTGATTGGGTTACACTGCACTTCTTGGACATGTAAGTTCATTTCTTTCATGAGAGTTGGGAAATTTTCGGCCATTATTTCTTCAAATACTCTTTCTGCCCCTTTCCTCTTCTCTTCTCCCTCTGGAACTCCACAACACATATGTTGTTGTGTTTGTGTTGTCATTCAACTCCCTGAGCCCCTGCTCAATTTTTCCCATTCTCTTCTCTCTCTGTTATTTTCTCTCTTCAATTTTACCTGTTCTGTCTTTGGTATCACTTATTCTTTCTTCTATCATTTTGAGTCTGCTGTTGTATGCCTCTAAATGTGTTTTTGAGCTCATCTATCATGTCTTTCATTCCCATGAGCTCTGTTACTTTTCTATTCAGGTTTTCAAATTCTTTATGCTCACTCACTGTCTTGATGTCATTTATCTCTTTATCCATATTGTCTTTCAACTCATTGATTTGATTTTGGAAATTTGTATGCATCTTGTTGATTAGTTGTCTCTAATCCTGTGTCCCATCTGGGGCTTTGATATATTTTTTTGATTGGGTCATTTCTTCCATTTTCTTAGTATGGCTTGAAATTTTTTGCTGACGTCTAGGCATCTGATTAGGATATTGAGTTTACTCAGATGCTGAATTTCTCTCTCTTTCATAGGGATTTAGTGGCAGGAGGTTCTTTGATTCTTAGTTCCACCTGTTCTGGTCTTTAGGGTTGTCACTGTTAGTTTTTTACATCAGGGCCCTGGACCTGGTAATGGGTTGCAGACCTGCTTCCAAGGGCCTTGGGGAGGGAGGCTGTAAGGTCCAGAGAAAAGCCTCTTGGTTATTTACTTTTGATTTCCTCATGTGCACTTCCTTGGTCTGCCAGCAGATGGTGCTCTTTGGCAGCTCTCTCAGTTCAAAGCTTGGTTGGAGTGTGTTCACAGCAACAGGAACTGTGTTAGTGGACAATGTGATAGTGGATCCTGCATGAGGCTAAGAGCTTCTACTTCAAACTTTCTCAGAGGCATTTCTTTAACATTTGCTGGCATCCTCCTTCCTTTTCCCAGGTAGAAAATAATTCCACTCCCTTCTGCATCCTCAACAACCAGTCCCAGGCAGTAGAGAGGGAGATTGAGAGAGTCAGATCTCTTTAGTCCCTTGCCAGCTCCCCAGGCAAACAATGGCCTGGCCTCACTTGGCCTGGAAGGGCTCGTGGGACACAGCAGAACAAATTTGTGGGTCAAAAGCTGAGTCAGCCTTTGTCTGTGTCCCTCTCTCTCCCATTTCCTGGGGAGGTGGATCTCTGGACCCCGCTTTGTCTGCAATTACCAGCCCCAAGGCCTGAGAATGCAAAAGTGTCTATAGAGTGAGGGAGGATGCCAGTAGTTGCAAGTGCAGCTCTTAACTCACAGTTTTGCCATTGTGATTCTCTTCCTTTGCCCTTCTCTTATCTTCCCCTGGTATCCTAAACCCTAGAAAATTTTTTCCAGTCTGTTTTTGCCTGTCTTCTAGCTATTTTTCTGGGAGAGAAGAGGGTCCCATGTCTTTCTAGTCCATCATCTTCCCAGAAGTCCTATTAACTTTTCTTTTTTCTTTCTGCTCATCAGACTGAATAGTTTCAAATTGTCATCTTGTCTTCAGGTTCACTTTCTTTCTTTTGCCAGTTCCAATGTATTGTGTTATCCTGTAGGGATTTTTTTTTCTCCTGCTATTGTGATCCTCAGCTCCAGTTTCTGTTTGGATTCTTTTTATAATTTCTATCACTTAATGACTGTGGAGTGAGTCGCTACATGGTGTGTCATGGGAACACAGACTTGGAGCACAACAGAAACTTTCAGCAAATGACTGCTGTATTGTTTACACAGCACAAAGGATCCAAAAGAGCAGGGGAAGAGATCCCATTGTGGCTAATCTCCCGGGGTGGCCAAAATTGTTTGGGTCAGGGTCCATTGATGGTAGCTCTACATCCCACTTGGTGTGGAGAAGAAAGACAAAGTATTCTATTTGAGTGTGGTATTTATCCAACCTGTGGGGGGCAGGGCCCTGCTACTGAGAATCTGTGCCTTGATTAGCATCTGGGGCTGCTAGTTCCCAGTTTCAGGGTTTTAGTTTTTGGATAAGGACAGTGTAGTTTGTGAGTTCAAGATAGAGCTCTCCCGAGTTCATTAATAATGTTACAATAAAAAGTTCAAGTCCTTGTTAATAGAGAGAGAAGTTCAGCTTTGTGTTGGGGATCCCTAAGACCACCCCCTGGTTCAGTGATTTGCAAGGAAGACTTACAGGACTCTTCATATAATTGTACGTATGGGTATTACAGTAAAAGCATATAAAACAACATTAGCAAAAGAAAAAGGCACATGGGTATCTAGTCAATAGTATATCAGGATCAAGCTTCTAAGGGTCTTCTCCTAGTGGAGTCTTGCTGGATGCAGTTAATTCCTTCAGCAGTGAGCTGTGGCAACACATGTGAATTGTCTACCTGGGATGCTCATTAGAAGTTCAGTATTCAAGGTCTTTATTGGTGGCTGGTCATGTAGGCACCTTCTGCCTAGGACATATCAAAATTCCAGTTTCACAGAAGGAAAAAAGATGTTCACCATAAACCAGATTATTTATCAAGCAGTTTAAGCTCAGTGAGCCACTCTTAACAATTCTGGAAATAGTGGGAACTCTCCTGAAATCTAAGTTCTCAGACACCAGCCAAGGGCCAGCCTTGCAAGCAGACATTTCAGGATAGCAATCTCAGGACTGCTATGCTAATAACTCTTTTATGCAAAGGATTCTTTAAGCAGGGAATACATATCAAGTAATTATTTTTGTCACCATCATTATAGCCATATTTCTCTAGCAAGGAAAATCCTCAATCCATTCTTAAAATAAGCAACAATAACCAGAACATAGTCACAATGTGCTTTTGGAGGTATTGAAGATATGTTATGGGTTAAATTGTGTCCCCCCAAAAGATATGTTCTAGTACTAATGCCTGGTCAAGTGAATGTGACCTTATTTGGAAATTGAGTCATTCAAGATGTGATTATTTAAGATGAGGCCAAATAGGGTTAGGGTGGGCTCTAATCTATATGACTGGTATCCGTATAATAAGGTTTCAGTTGGTGCATGGCCCTGCTAACACCTTGATTTTGAACTTTCAGAACTGTGAGACAATATATTTCTACTGTTTTAAGCCATCAAGTTTGTGGTGCTTTTTTACAGTAACTCTAGGAAACTAAGATGAAGGGCTTCAGGATTCAGTTCCTATTCATGTCCTGCCTTTACAGCCTTGCCAGGACTGTGTCAATTGGCTGCTAGGAAAGGCATTGGAAATGTCCTTGGTGGTATTGTTAAAATTACCTACCCAGTATTTGTTCAACATTGTGAGTAGTTTTATTTTTCCTGCTTTTGTGAGTAATATCTTTAGGCATTTTTATTAAAGTCCACTTTTTAAAAAATGGCTATCTCCTTAGGTCAGGGTTTCTGTGTATCAGCACTGTTGATATTTTGGGCTGGGCAATTTTTTGTTGACATAGTGCTGTTCTCTGCAATTCTTTACTCTCTAGATGGCAGTAGCATGCCCCTAGATTGTGACAACCAAAAGTGTCTGCAGATATTGCCAGAGGGATATCACTTCCCACCCCACCTCAGTTGCGAAACCCTGCTTTTGGTAATAGTAAAGCATCTCAAGGTTCTTTAATTCACTGTATACGTTTTTTTTAGGGTTTCCTGGGATGGTCGGGGAAATCTCTGTTTTAAAAAAAATTTCAACATTATAGACTTACCCAAATCATGTACCTCCCCCCATTAGTATAAACAGATGTTATTTCATCTTTTGTGGGCAGACAGATTTGAGTGAGGGCAATTAATTTAGCTATCTGAACTGATTTAATTTCTGTGAGAAACTTACGTTTCAAGGGTAAATTCAAATCTCTGGCACCATAGCCTATTTGTCAATTTTTAGTTTTCCTTTTTTAAGTATGTATTAGTCAGGGTTCTCTAGGGAAAAAGAACTGACGGAAGTGTCTGTAAATATTATGAGATTTTAATAAGAATTTTCTCATATAATTTTGGGGGTGGGCAATTCCAAATTCCATAGGACAGGCTGCAAATTGGGAATACTGATGAAAGTTTTCAATTAATTCCCCAGGAGTAGCTGTCTGGCTCAATTAGAGATGGAAATTCTGCCTTCTGACTGCTGAAATCATAATTATAACTTCCTTTAAAGCCTTCAGCTGATTGGATGAGACACCTCTCATGGTTGAAGGCAATTTCCTCAGTTGATTATTGATGTAATCAGCCATAGAAGCTGTCTTAGCCAGCCAAAGGTGTGCCTTTGCAAATAAACCAATGATTGGTTGGTCTTTATAAAGGGTATTTATTTGGGGTAGAAGCTTACAGTTACTAGGCCACAAAGCATAAGTTTCTTCCCTCACCAAAGTCCATTGCCACATGTTGGAGCAAGACAGCTGCTGAGGTTTGCCAGGGCTTCTTGGGTTCCTCTCTTCCTGGGGCTGCGTTTCTCTCTGGGCTTAATTCTTCCGCTTCCTCCACAAAGTCAGCTGTAGACTATCAGGCAAACGGTTCACTTCTCTTCTCCTGGGGTGTCCTCTCCAACATCAGAACTGCTTCTCAAAAACTGCTTCTCAAATCTGCTCCCTGTGTCCTTTGCCTTGCCTTTTATATTCTATTCCCCCACCCACCAAGGGGTGGGGCTCAACGCCCAGTCAATGCCCTTATCATAACTTAATCAGGCCCAGATGAACAGATCAGTTTACAAGCATGATTCAGTATCAATTTTGGAATTCATAACTACATCAAACGGCTACAGATGCTATCAACTTATGGTGATAAGTCCACAATGTAGCCTTACAGTAACAATCAGGCCAGTGCTTGCTTGACTAAACAACTGGCCACTTTAACTTAGCCAGATTGTCACTTGAACTTAACTATCACAAAGTATGAAACATCTACAAACAAAATTAAATCAGAGACATCCAAGGGAGTCTCTAGAAGGACGGTGCAGGGTGCTTCATTTCATTATAGAGGTAGTCAGATATGGGCTTTCCTTCTTGGGGTGAGGGAAGCAGATGGCTATGTTTAGAGTGTTGCATGATGATTAGTGATATGTAAACAGAAAGGTAGGAGCTATAAAGTCCTGAGGGCTTTCTGTCCATACAGTATGGGGAATCGTTAAACTTAGTGGACTAAATCAATTGACATTTTCATGCATTTTGCTATTACTGCTAGAGATATAGAAAGGTAGATATTTACTTGGCTACTGGATCTAATGAAAGATTGAAATAAGTAATAGACCTCTAACAACCATGTAACTGAACCAGTATCCCTAGTGCTTCTTCAGTTTCCATAGACAAAAACGGAACAAGGGTTTGTAAATCTAGACTTGGGAAAAAAATCTTTTAGTAGATAGTTACTATAGAAGTTTTTGTACTTAAACATAAATTCATTGAAAGATGTTTATATTAACATACCTTACTTATAAATAGTTAACCTATGATTGATTTGTCTGTGTGTGTGTGTGTGTGTGTGTGTGTGTGACTACTAAGTTTGGTAGATGAAAACTGTCATAACATTTTTGATCAATTGAAATTTGGATAATTTTTAGATAAACCTAATTATTCCTATTGTGCTTTCTTTAAAATATTTTTTTTAAATTTTGAAATAATTCCAAACTATAGTACAGTTACAAAAATAAAACAAAACCCACTTAGAGAACTCCAATATACCCTCCACCCAGATACTCTGATCCATCAACTTTCAATATTTTGCCACATTTTACAGTATCATTCTATTTATCCATCTATCTGTTTTAGTTTCCTAAGGGCTGCCAGCATAATATACCAGAAATGGGTTGACTTTTACAATGAGAATTTATTAGGTTAAAAACTTACGCTTTTGAGGCTGTGAAAATGTCCAAATCAAGGCATCATCAGAGAGGCGACCTCACCAAAGATCGGCTGCTGTTGATCCTTGACTCCTGCCGTGTGGCAGGGCACAATGACAGCTCTGCTAGTCTCTACCTTCTCCTCTAGGTGCACTTTCTCCGAATTCAACTGTGAGTGATCAGATATATGGCAGGGCATAATGGTGGCAGTGGCTCGTCTCTCCTGGCTTCTCTCTGTCTCTGTGGCTTTTTTCCTGTGTCTGCAGCTTTTATTCCTCTGTTTATAAAGGACTCCAGTAAGAGGATTAAGACCCACCTTGGGCTATGCCCTCCTGGAGCAATCTAATCAAATGCCCCTTAACTGAGCTAATCTAATCAAGGGTTCACAATAGGTTCAGTTGAAGAACAAAATTTTCTGCGGTTCACATAAAAGACTTAAACCAACCCATCATTTATCTATTATCTATCTTTATGTCTGTCGGTCTATCTTTCTATCTACCTATCTACCCTCCCTCTCTAGTTTCTAAACATTTGATAGTAGGTTTTGTACAACATGTTCCTTAAACACGTCATACTTTTATGTCCTACTGTACTTTGTTTTATAGCACGAAAGAACAAACCTTTGTATTAACCCATAGTCATTTTAAAAACCCAAAGATAGTTCAGGCATAAAAGAAATTTTACTAGTGTTTTATTAATCAAAATTTGAGCTTAATTTTGGGAAACATAAAGCAAGAATAGTTGCTTTAGTAGACAAGATATAAGTCATAAGTGTCTGAAGATAAGAAATAATTATAGGCAACCTTGTAAAAACATGTAGCAATAAGTACTGCTTGTGAAAACTTAACATTTTACCAAAGCAAAGGAATCTTTAAGAAATTATTTAAAAGTATGTCAGAAAGTACAGGGAGTTAAAATAATTTGGTAGCAAAATGGAACTTCTAATCTGAGCATAAAATTCCTTTGTCATTTTACATTTAAAAAGTCCTAATTTTACTTCTTTTGAACATTATTCATGCAATAATTTGCAGTAAAAAATTTATTGATGTACCCGAATATGTATAGTTTTAGGCATGCATAGCTATATAAATGTACAAGTAGTTAATGCATTCAAAGCTTATACCTATAGCCTTAAACTATCATTAACTTATTGGTATATTAAACAAAACAATGTGTATCATATTGAATTTGCCAACTGAATAATAAATAAAAACAAATAGAAAATCACATCCATTATCTTATATACATATTTGTATTTTTCTGCAGTTATTGTGCTTAATACAGTGAATCATTTATATTAATTGTAATTTTTTTTTTAAATTTATTTTATTACATATCTCCCCTTCCCCCCGCTGCGGCGACGCGCCGAGAGTGGTCACTGCGCAGGCGCGGCTTTCCCCGCTTGTGGGCGGTCTCTGCGTCTATTCACGGCCGGCTTTCAGTTCGCGGGTGGCTGGTTGTGCTCCATCCGCGGGCGACCTGCCCTGCCCGTGGCGGCTCTTGCCCTGTCCGTGGCAGCTTCTTGCCCTGCCCATGGCGGCTTGCCATTCTCAAGGCGGTCTGCCCGCTAGGAGAGGTCCCCGGGAAACGAACCCGGGGCCTCCCATGTGGTATGCTGGCGCCCTATCCACTGGGCTATTGAGCCGGCCCCTAATTGTAATTTTAACCAAAGTTAAACTTTCTTTTATTCAGACATAAGATATAACTTGAGGACATGAAATGAAGTTATTTTCATGATTTTTCTCTCTAAAGTCATCATTTTATATCATTTAACAATTTTGAGGAGGCAGAATAAACACATATAATATATATATATATATATATATATATATTTTTTTTTTTAGTTAGGCCAGTAAAGAAAATTTATTGGGAAATGGGGGTAAAGAACAGAACTTGCTGAGAAGTGGGAGAGAAGGACAGAAATACCGAGATTTAGTGCAGGCTCCTCTAGGCAGAGAGAGTGGGATTTTGCTTGTGTGGTCACCTTTTAAGCTATTAATTATTCTTCTCCTTGCTAATGCTAAGGGGAGGGGCCCCAGCTGTTATTGTATACCCCACCAATGGTGGGGGCCAATGGTAAAGCCTATTTGGACTATCTGGGGCCTCGCCTTAGCCCTGGAAAGAGTCCCAACTGGGACCTCAATGTCAAGGTCAGTGCCTCAGCGGGTTCTCATGGCAGTGTGTCTGTCAGCCATGTTGTGGCTTGTCTTCTCATTTCCCTGTACTAACCTGCCTCACTTTGATGCCAATAAAGCAAAGCCTGTAGCAGAAATAGAAAAGGGAGTGGATGCTGCCACCCGGTTCAGCCTGAGCTCTGGTTGCCACTCCATCTGAAGTGCCTGTGCCCGAACGCTGAGACGCTAAACATGGTGTTTTCCTGTGCAAGAGGAGTGCGTGGTCTGGGGAAACACGTGTGTAGCTGCAAAAGGAACGCAGGAATCACTGTTGAAAATCTACAAAGTGAGGTCAACTTGGAAGAGACACCTCCAGGGATGACTGGGGGAGAGTGCTTGATTCTGAACCAGTCCAAGAGGGGCTTGCGAAGATTCCAGCAACTCTTGCATTACATGAACTTCTGGCATAACTATTATAACAGAGATTGCCCAGACTTTGTCCTGAGAAAGGACTCCACAGTGTAGAACTATGTCTCTAATGCTCCGTAAACTGCTGCTGCTGGCTTCTTTCTGCACGGATGGATGCTTCAGAGCCCTTAAAGGCCCATCCGTCTCTCAGAATCAAAAAACAGTAAAGTTGAGAAGACCCTGCCTACTGGTGGTGCTCAGTGGCGTGGAGGCCAGAGCAGGATTTCACACCGTCAACATATAATATTATTCACAGGCATTTATTTATTTATTTATTTATTTTTGAGATACTGGGGCTGGGGATTGAACCCGGGACCTCGTATGTGTGAAGCCAGCACTCGTCCACTCATCCACATCGGCTCCCTGGGATTAGTTTTTTTGTTTGTTTGCTTGTTGTTTGTTTTTTTCTTTTTTAGGAGGCACTGGGAACCAAGCCTGGGACCTCCCATGTGGGAAGCAGTTGCTCAACTGCTTGAGCCACATCCGTTCCCCTACTTATTTTGTTAATTAATTAACTCAACCCTTTGTCTAAGTTTTTTACCTTAGTTAAGATATGGAACCTACAATTTAGCTAGCACATTAAGTTGTTAGGATTTATAGCATTGTAATTAAACTCTTTAAAAGATATCCATTATTGTCATTTAATTTGCTTGAATACAATTTTATACATATTATTATTAACTTTTAAGAAGTTATGGAAACACAGGTAACTAACATACTTATTAGAGTTCTCCAGAGAAACAAAGCCAATAAGATATATATGATATATATATTTATAATATATACATATTATGAGATTTATTGTAGGAATTGGCTCGTATGACATGGGGATTGGCAAGTCTGAATTCCATAGGGCAGGCTGCAAGTTGGGAACTCCAATGAAGGTTTCAATGAATTCCCCAGAAGAAGCTGGCTGGCTGAAGTAGAGACAGAAATTCTTCTTTCATTTTTTTTTTTAATTTTTATTTATTATATATC
>PVKH010014541.1:0-16447 GCA_004027955.1 Chaetophractus vellerosus
TCTCAGACTTTGAAATGGAATAGAGGATGCCCTGCAGTTTTGCTGAACTGCAGAGAATCCATGACTTATGTTTAACATCTCAATTTTCTCCTTATGTTAATTTAAATGTGTATATTTTGTCTTTCCTTTTGTGTTTTGGAAGCAGTTAAATTGTTTTGTAAGTTTCAAAGTTCTCCAGCTAGAAGGAATTTTGCCTGAAAACAAACTATATTTCTTTGAACTGATTTTGATATGATTTTGTACTTGCAATTGTTACTAATTTAAGGTTTTTTTAAAAATATTGTAATGTGTTTTTGGAATTCAGGGGGTGGAGTGTAATGGTTTCAGAGTTTTATTTAATTGTGAATTCCAAAAATATAAATTGGATTATTCTTGTAAACTAATCTGTTCATCTGGGCATGATTAAGTTATGATAAGGGCACTAACTGGGCCCTGCCCCTTGGTGGGTGTGGTCTCAAGTATAAAGGCTAGGCAGTAGATCTGAGTTGCAGAGATTTGGAGAAGGAGATTTGAAAAGCAGTTCTGATGTTGGAGTGAGCCGATCGCTGGATAGTCTACAGCTGGCCTTGTGGAGAGACGCAACGCAGAGAGTCTCATGGTCTACAGCTGAACTCGTGAAGGAAACAGAAGCTAAGCCCGGAGAGAAACGCAGCCCTGGGAACAGAGGAACCCGGAAGCCTAAACCCTGGAGACGTCGGCAGCCATCTTACTCCAACATGTGGACTCTGGTATGGGAAGAAATTTATGCTTTGTGGCCTGGTAACTGTAAACTTCTATAAACTTCTACCCCACATAAATACCCTTTATAAAGACCGACCAATCTTTGGTATATTTCAAAAGGCACACTTGTGGCTGACCAAAACAATGCCTCTACAATTATAGTGGGGAAATTTAATATACCATTATCACCATTGGTCAGAACAGCTTGACAGAGGATCAATAAAGAAACAAATACCTTGAATAATACATTAGAGGATCTGGACCTAATAGACATACACAGAAAATTACACCCAAATACAGCAGCATTTACATTCTTCTAGAGTGCAAATGAATGATTCTCCAGGATAGACAACATAGAGGCCACAGAACAACTCTCAATGAATTCAGAAAGACTGAAATTATACAACATAATTTCTCTGACCACAATGGAATGAAGCTGGAAATCAGTAAGGGGCAGAGAAGCAGATTAGGCACAAAGATATGGAAATTAAACAACAACCGTTTAGACAATCAGTAGGTCAAGGAAGAAATTGCAGAAGAACTCAGTAACTACCTTGAAGTGAATAAAAATGACAACAAAACATATCAAAACCTAAGGGGTGCAGCAAAAGCTGAGAAAAATGAGAGGGAAATTCACAGCCATAATGCCTATATTAAAAAAGAAGAAAGAGCTAAAATCAAAGCACTAACTGCACACCTGAAGGAATTAGAAAAAGAACAAACTATCTCAAAGCAAGTAGAAAGAAGGAAATAAAGATTAGAGAAGAGATAAATGAAGTTGAAAGTAAGAAAGCACTAGAAAAACTTAACAAAACCAAAAGCTGGTTCTTTGAGAAGATTAATAAAATTGACAAACCCTTAGCTAGACTAACAAAGAAAAAAAGAGAAGATGCAAATACATAAAAGAAGAAATGAGGAAGGGGAATCACCACAGACCCCACAGAACTAAAGAGTCTCATAAGAGGATCCTTTGAAAAATTGTATGCCAACAAGATGGGATAATTTAGAGGAAATGGACAAATTCCTAGAAACATACAAGCAGCCTACATTGACAAAAGAAGAAATTGATAAATTCAATAGACCAATCACAAGTAACAAGACTGAATTAATCATAAAAAACCTCCCAACTAAGAAAAGCTCAGGACCAGATGGCTTCACAGGTAAGTTCTACCAAACATTCAGGAAAGAACTAACACCAATCCTGCTTAATCTCTTCCAAAAAATAGAAGTGGAGGGAACATTGCCTAACTCATTCTATGATGCCATCACCCTAATATCAGAGCCAAACAAAGATCCCATGAGAAAGGAAAACCACAGACCAATCTCTCTAATGAACTTAGATGATAAAATCCTCAACAAAATACTTGCTAATCATATTGAACAATGCATCAAATGAATTATACACCATGACCAAGGGGGTTTAATCTCTGGTATGCAAGAATGGTTTAACATAAGGAAATCAATCATTGTAATACACCACATTAACAGATCGAAAGAAAAATATCACATGATAATCTCTATAGATGCAGAAAAAGCATCAGACAAAATCCAGCACTATTTCCTGATAAAAACATGTCAAAAGGTAGGAATAGAAGGAAACTTCCTCAGCATAATAAAGGGTATAGATACCCACAACTAACATCATATTCAATGGTGAAATTCTAAAAGCTTTCCCTCTAAGATCTGGAACAAGACAAGGATGCCCACTGTCATTGAACTTATTTAATATTGTGTTACAAGTACTCGCTCGAGAACTTAGGCAAGAAAAAGATATAAAAGGCATCCAAATTGGAAAGAAAGAAGTAAAAATCTCACTATTTGCAAAGGACATGATCCTATACCTTGAAAGTCCTGAGAAATCTACAACAAAGCTTCTAGGGCTTGTAAATGAGTTCAGTAAAGTGGCAGGTTATAAGATTAATGTGCAAAAATCAGTAGCATTTCTGTATAACAATAAAGAGCAATCTGAGGAGGAAATCAAGAGAAAATCCATTTATAATAGCAACTAAAAGAATCAAATAACTAGGATAAATTTAACTAAAGATGTAAACAACTTGTACACAGAAAACTACACAACACTGTTAAAGGAAATCAAAGAAGACTTAAATAAGTGGAAGAATATTCCTTGTTAATGGATTGGAAGGCTAAATATCATTAAGATGTCTATCTCACACAAACTGATTCGCAGATTTAACACAATCCCAATAAAAATTACCACAGCATTTTTTACTGAATTGGAAAAGCTAACTATGAAATTTATTTGGAAGGGTAAACGGCCCTGAATAGTCAAAAGCATATTGAAAAAGAAAAATGAAATCAGAGGAATCACACTACCTGACTTTAAAACATACTACAAAGCTACAGTGATCAAAACTGCATGGTATTGACACAAAGATAGAAATACTGATCAATGGAACTGAATTGAGAGTTCTGATATAGATTCTTGCATATACAGTCAACTGATATTCAATAAGGCCACCAAGCCCATTCAGCTGGGAGAGAATGGCCTCTTCAATAAATGGTGCTTGGAGACCTGGATATCCATATTCAAAAGATTGAGAGATGAACACCATCTCATACATTATACAAAAATTGACACAAGATGGACCAAAGATCTAAATATAGGAGCCAAGACCATAAAGATCTTGGAAGATAACTTAGGGCAGCATTTACAAGATCTTGTATTAGGAAATGGTTTCATGAACTTTACATCCAAAGCATGAGCAATTTTTTAAGAAATAGATAAATGGAACCTCCTCAAAATTAAAAACTTTTACACCTCAAAAGAGTTTGTCAAGAAAGTGAAAAGGCAGCCTACTCAATGGGAGAGAATATTTGGTAACCATATATCTGATAGGAGCATAATATCCAGCATATATAAAGAAATCCTACACCTTGAAAATGAAAAGACAAACAACCTATTTTAAAAATGGGCAAGTGATTTGAATAGACACTTCCCCAAAGAAGAAGTACAAAAGGCTAAAAAGCACATGAAAAGATGCTCAACATCACTAGCTATTAGGGAAATACAGCTCAAAACAGAGACATCATCTTACACTCATTAGACTGGCAGCTATTAAAAAAACAGAGGACTACAAGTGTTGGAGAGGATGTGGAGGAATGGGAACACTTATCCACTGCTGGTGGGAATGTAGAATGGTGCACCCATTGTGGCAGACAGTCTGGTAGTTCCTCAGGAAGCTAATTATGGAACTGCCATATGATCCAGCAATCCCACTGCCAAGTATACACCCAGAAGAAATGAAAGCAGGCACACAAACAGATATATGCACATCAATGTTCATAGTGGCATTATTCACTATTGCCAAAAGTTGGAAACAATCCAAATGTCCATCAACAGATGAATGGATAAGCAAACTCTGGTATATACATACAATAGAATATTACTCAGCTGTAAGAAGGAATGCAGTGTTAACACATAGGATAACATGGATGAACCTTGAAGACCTTATGTTGAGTGAAGCAAGCCAGGCACTGAATGACAAATATTACATGACCTCACTGATATGAATTAAGCAAACTGAGCAGACTCACAGAGCTAGAGTCTGGAAGACAGGTTTACAGGAGACACAAAGGGAGTAGAGGGTTGTGAGCCAATGACCATATGGGCAAAATCTATGATAAGGTGGAAGGGCATAGATGTGCAGTATAGGGGCATGACAGTGGTACAGTGATGCTGTTGGGTTGAGTGGTTCTGGCCTGTGAGGGCGTAAGGGTGGGGGGGTTGCACCGACCATGGAACTGGAGGAGGGTCTGGGGAGGAAGCAGATGAACTCTGGGGATTTGGAGGTATGTGGGTGAAACTGCAACATTGGGAAATTTTTTTTGTTTGTTTTTATTTTTGACAAATACAGCAGGAGAGGGTTACTGGTTTATGGTGTTGGATGTGAGGGGCATGTGGGACAGGGTGCACCTAGCATTGGCTTCCTGGGATTATGTGAGTTTCCATCCTGTCATAGTACATTGTACCAGTGGGTGGAGACCCACACAATGAACAAGAAGTTGTTGGACTCCCATTCTGGTGAGTCCTGCTATATTCTCAAATAGAGGGGTGGGAGTCTCTCAAGAGCACAGGCAATGCCTAATAGGGGAGGACAGACCCGTATGTCAAGCCCTCAATGTCGTTGCAAGTAAATATGAATCTTACTCTTCAAGAAGTGAAGTTTGGTGGTTGCCATGAGTCCTGAGGGGAGAGGGAGGGAGGAATGCAATAGATGGAACATGGGACATTTTTGGAGTGTTGGAATTGTTCTACATGATCTTGCAATGATGGATACAGACCATGTTAAATTTCATCAAAATTTATTAAAGTATATGGTCCAAAATGTAAACCATAATATAAATCATTGACCATGGTTAGTAGCTATAATGGTTTGGCAGTTTTATGTAATTATGAATTCCAAAAATATAAATTGAATCATGTTTGTAAACTGATCTGTTAAATTGGGCATGATTAGGTTATGATTAGGGCATTAACTGGGCCACGTTGGTAGGGTGTTGAGCCCCGCCCCTCGGTGGGTGTGGTCTCAAGTACAAAAGGCAAGGCCAAAGACAGAGGGAGCATATTTTTTGAGAAGCAGATTTTTGAGAAGCAGTTCTGATGTTGGAGAGGAGCACCCCAGGAGAAGACAAGTGAGCCATTTGCCTGACAGTCTACAGCTGCAGCCCTGGGAAGAGAGGAACCCAAAAAGCCTGAACCCTGGCAAACATCGGCAGCTGTGTTGCTCCAACACGTGGACTTTGGTGAGGGAAGAAACACGCTTTGTGGCCTGGTAACTGTAAGCTTCTACCCCAAATAAATAGCCTTTATAAAGACCAACCAATTATTGGTGTATTTTGCAAAGGCACCTCTTTGGCTGACTAATACAGTAGCAATGCTTCAATATTTGTACATCAATTGTAACAAATATACCGCCCATATGTAAAATGTTATTAATAGGGGAAAGAGGAAAAGAGGGGGGATGTTGGGTATATGGGAATACCCTATATTCTGTATGTGACTCTTCTGTAACCTAAAGCTTCTTTAAAGATAAAATGAAAAACATAAAACACTGGGGGAATAAATGGAAGAAAATGTCACTGTACATATAAAACAACAGATTTTGCAGAAATGAGAGACATAATGCCAAAATTTATTATTTTTTATTATTTAAAAATCTTCTTAATTTTTTGTATTTTATTTGTCATTTTTAAAACTATCTTTATTATTTCATTTTCTTATTAATTTTACTCAGTTATTTTGTTGGCTTCATTTTTTAAGAAGTTTTGGATCACAGAAGTGTAACAACTGTGACAGGAGAGGATCATTGGTGTGGAGTTTCAGTGATGGGGATGCATAGGAGGAGGTTCACCTGGGGCATACCTATAAGGCATATGAAAGAGTTCAAGTGTTCATGGGGCATTGTCACCATGGGTGGAAGTCCACATAATAACTGTAAGAATATCCAATTCCCATCCTGGGGAGTTCTGCCACATTCTCTAATGGGACAGCAAGAATCCCCTGAGTACAGGGACAGTAACTAGTTAAGGAGGATGGACCACTGACGGGCCCTTGATATTGATGACTATACTTATGAACCTTTTCTTTTGAAATTGAAACTTAGCCTAGTATTATAGGTTGACTAAGAGTTACCTCCTGAGAGCCTCCTTGTTACTCAAATGTGGCCTCTCTCTAAGCCAAACTCAGCATGTGGATGTAGTACCTTCCTCCCAGCATGGGACATGACCCCTGGGGATAAGCCTCCCTGGCACTGAGGGATTACTACCAAGCAACAACTAGCAATGCAACTGGAAAAAACACTTTGACCAAAAGGGGGAAAGGGTAAAGACAAATGAGTTCATATGGCTAAGAGTCTTCAAAGTGAATTGGGAGGTCATTCCAGAGGTTACGCTTAAGCACTTCACAGTGGGATCTCATTGACTGCCAAAGTAAATACTGCCTCAAATAGAAAGGATCCTGAGGGCTCTGGAGGCATCCAGACACTATAGGCAGTACTGACAGCTCAGGAGTTTGGTGCCCTGCCAGCGGGTCCTACTTTGGAATTTATGCATCCCAGTGTGAAAGAGTTGGAGTCAGTTGTGGTTTCCCTACACATGACTCTTCTGCCCCTTATATTTGAACTTATAGTTAGTACTAGAGTTAATAGATTTATGTCCAAAAGACTTAAATCTTTGTGCTTTCCACATGCCAGTCAGGCCCTGAATCTCAACAGTTGCAACACCTATTCGCTAGTTCATTGGACTCACCCAGAACAACTAACAATGAAATGATAATGGACAATGACCATCCCAACGAAAAGAGAGAGTCTCCAACTGCAATCAAGATAGTTCCATCCATCTGCCCCATGGGATCTAAGCCCCTTCTAATTAGAGGCAGAGTGGGCATCACCATCCCAGCATCCTTAGGACTGGAGAATGAATAATGGACTAGAGTAGACTCACTGTTATTCTACTATAGACTTATTGTTATTCTAGCAATGGAAGAACTTTTATCATTGATGTGGAGGCAGTGGCCACCGGAGGTTCTTAGGGGAGGGAGAGCAAAAAATAGGTGCAATATGGGGGCATTTTCAGGACATTGGAATTGTCCTGAATGACATTGTACTGACAGATACAGGCCATTATATTTTGTCATAACTTACAAAATTGTGTGGGAGAGAGTTTAAACTATAATATAAACTATAATCCACAATTATTGGCAATGTTCCAATATATGTTTATCAATTGTAACAAATATACCACACTAATGAAGGATATTGTTAATGTGGGAAAGTGTGGGAGGGGTAGGGAGTGGGGCATATTGGAATCCCCTGCATTTTTTTATGTAACATTTATGTAATCTAAGTATCTTTAAAAAAATTAAAAATATTTTTTTAAAAATCCATACATAGTCAAGAAGAATGTATATTCTGTTGCTAGAAGTGTTCTATACATGTATGTTAGGTTTAGTTGGTTAGAGTATCTTTCAAGTCTTTTGTTGCCTTATTGGTCTTCTCTCTAGATGGTCTATCCATTATTGAAAATGGTACCTCCCAAAAGCCTTCTGATAACTTTAACTCTGAAAGTCATAATTAATAGAGATGAAGGGAATGGATGGAATAGCCCAGAACAGACAAAGTGGGCAAAAACTCCTTTGTAATGAACCTGCTTTCTAATTTTTTTCTATTGTCACTTAGAGCAGCGTATACATGGGTATTCACATACATCATGCCTGTAATTCACCATTACAGGTGAGCATGTGTATGATCAGAAATCATGCTGGTGGGTATTTAGAGGTACCAGCTTAAGCATTTCATTCTTTTGTTCATTCATTCATTCATTTTGACATAACTTTATTTAGCACCTTGTAGGTAACAGGTGCTGTTGTAGGTGATAGGAATTTAAAAATTTGTTCTCCATGGTCTCTACCCTTGAATATTTAAAGACTAAAGGTGGAAGATATATGTAAGTCCTTTCTTTAATAAGGAGTTCTTTCTTCCTCCCCCCCAAAAAAGCTTTAACATTTTACATCCATAGAAATGTGTTTTAGCTAAAGTAGCCAAACTTTAAATAAAAGAAGGTGTGAATTAGTGCACCTTCAATTTATGTTGCTAGTTCCCTCTAGTTATTTGCATTATCTTCTCTTTTTATCATTTTCTTCATTGACACACACACACCAACCCACAGAGTATTTCAGTATATCTGTTTAGACTTATCCTCAGTCAATGAACAAAGTTAAATAATCATGGTATTACCATCTGGGTACTGATATAGTGCACAGATTGCTGTGCACATGAACTTAATAAATACTTGCTAAACAAGGCAATGAAAGTGTGTCACTGTTAAAAACAGATTTAGTGGAAAGAGAAACAATCAGGAAGCTTTTTATAAGTTCCACCACTGCTGCCTGAGGAAGTCAAGCTGCTCCTCAGGGCCAAATTCCCTGAATGGTCTTGAATGAAAAACATCCCTATCAAATGTCACAGCTCATGCTACCAGAGGAAGCAGCTGCACTGATAACCCCTAACTGCTAAGTAAAATATTCAGTATTCATAGCCCAAGAACCAAGTGACATTCTCCCTAGAGCCAGCAGGATAAACCACATGTTGCCATGTATTCCTGCTTCTCATGTCTTCACCAAAGACCAAGCCTCTATGCCATCCTTTCTCTCACAACCAAACTGCTTTTTACAGCCTCGAATCTGATCGAATTTCCCTCCCATCTCCTTCTGCCTAAAAACCAGCTTTTCACATCCTTCAGGTTTCAAATTAAATGTCATAATTTCAAAGGCCTTCACTAACTACCCTACGTAGATCTCCTTATGTTATGCTTTATCATAACAAGATTTACTACATTCATAGCATTATCACAGTTTGCAATTATAATTTAGTTTTTTATTTACTTGTTTATTTGCTTATTATATATCTTCCCAAATTAGACAATAAGCTCCATAAAATCAGGGATAATATCCATGTTGTTTACCACTCTGTCCAATGCCTACCTCAAAGCCTGGTATGTGCTCAATCAATATATGTCAGATGAAAAATGCTAAATATTATTATTTTTTTTATTTATTACATATCCCCCCCTCTTTCTGCTTGCTCTTGCTGTGTGTCCTTTCTTCTGTGTCTTTCTATGTCTGCTACTTGTCTCCCCCCATCTTTGCGGTGACGCACCGAGTCGGCCCTCCGCGGCGGGGGCTCGCTTCGTTCGAGGGTGGCTCCATTCCGTTTTCACGGGCAGCTCTGCTCCATGTTTTGCGGGCAGCAGTCCTCCATGTTTTTTGCGGGCTGCCTGGCTTCCACAGCCGTTAGCAGGAGGCAGCTCCGCTTTTTCACGAGTGACTTTGCCATGCCCGTGGGGGCTCCGCCCTGCCCGTGGCGGCTTCCTGCCTTGCCCACAGCGGCTCCGCCCCACCCACGGCAGCTTGCCTTTCCCAAGGCCGTCTGCCCGCTCGGAGAGGTCCCCGGGAACCGAACCTGGGGCCTCTCATGTGGTACCGCAGCGCGCTCTTTATCCACTGAGCTATCTAGCCGGGCCTGAAAAATGCTAAATAAATAAATGTGTAACCAAGAATTTATCTTTATGTAAACATATACATACACTTTTCTCCATTTCCACTGTCCCCACCTTCAGGTCAACATTCTCTCTCTCTCTTTTTTTTTTAAGATTTCTTTTTATTTATTTATTTATCCCCTCCTTGCTGCTTGTGCTCACTGTGTCCATTTGTTGTGTGTTTTTCTGTGTCTGCTTGTCTCCTTTTGTTACACCAGCTCACTGTGCCCCACGGGCCGTCAGCTCACCCTGCCGGCCAGCTTGCCTTCACCAGGAGGCCCCGGGAATTGAAGCCAGGGCTTCCCATATGATAAACAGGAGCCCAACCAATTAAGCCACAGCTGCTTCCCTATTCTCTCTTAATTGATTGATAGAAGCAACTTTTTAATTGGTCTCCCAGAAACAACTTTTTAACTGGTCTCCCAGCTTCTCATAGTTCATTACTTCTTTCCCCTTCCCAATCTGTTCTCCACATGACAACAATAGTGATTTTTCCAAAGTAATTGAAAGGGGGGGGAAAGGGGAAATAAGGACTTCTCCCTCCAGGAAGATAGAGTAGACATACTTTTCCCTACTCCTCCCATAAGTACAATGAAAAACCCTGGGCGTTAGATATAAAAACAAATAAGAAGACTCTGAAAGGTGGGGATAGAAAAATGAAGACAAGCTAGGGACCTCAAGACACAAGAAACAGCACAGTATTCAGTTCCCTGGGTCTTCTTTATACCTCATTTATCCCACATATGGAGTTGAAGAAGGTGACAACCCAAAAATGTTAATGAGTTCAGGCAAAAAAAAAAAAAAATCCCAACAAGAGTCTTCTCTCTCTAGCCAAAGGATCAGAAAAAGAGCAATCTAAGAAGACCAAAAAATTTTACATAATTGCTCTACTCCAGTCAATCACTACAGAAAGAATACATTACCCCTGCCTCCACTGAAACCAGCAAAAGCTGAGGCGGAGGGGGGGGGGGCAGAGCTTAGACTTCCATACTGGCAAGGCTGTAATGAGGTGCCCCACCACAACATTAGGATTTTGCTGGAGAAGGCCAATGAGGGAGCTGGGACTTTCACCCCACCCCCAGCAGAGAGTAAAGAGGCCATGGGGGAAGGGGAGCCAGAGGAGACCTAGTGGAGAGTCAGGACATTGACCATCACCCATCTTTAATGAGGTCACCCAACTGTAGGATCAGAGGAGACATGTGAGGAGCCAAAACACTAACCCCCACCCAACCAGTAGTGAAAAGCACTCTCCTAAGGTGTCAACAGAATATGAGTGAGGAATACCCACTTGGCAGTAATAAAGCATCACCCCCTCTTCCCCTACCAGAGTAGTATAAAAAAAGTCAGCTAAAATAGAAGTTTTAAATAAGATCTAGAGTATCATAACATAATACAAAAATGCCCAGGTTTCAACTGAAAATCATTCAAATCATTCATCATATAGACACCAGGATGATCTCAAAAAAAAATGAAGGAAACAATTAATAGATGCCAACACCAAGATGAAAGGGATGTTAGAATTATCTGAAAAGATTCTATATCAGTTATGATAAAAATGTTTCCATGAGCATTTACAAACACACCTGAAACAAAAAGAGAGCCTCTGCAAAGAAAAAGTCTCAGCAAAAAAAAAAAAAAAAAAAATAGAAGATATAAAGAAGAACTAAAAGGAACTTTTAGAACTGAAAAATATAAGAAAGAACAATAGAAAATTACCCAGTCTAAACAACAGAGAAAAAATAGACTACATGTTTAACACAATTTCAATCAAAATCCAAGCATGATTTTTTATAGATGTACACACAGCATTATTCTAAAATTTATATGAAAAAGCAAATGAACTAGAATACCTAACACAATTTTTTTAAAGAAGAATAAATTTCAAAGCATTGGTCTACCCAATTTCAAACTTTATTATTTAGCTACTGTAATCAAGACTGTGTGATATTAGTGCAGAGAGAGACACATTGATGAACAGAACAGAGTATGGAAACCAGAAATAGATCCACACAAATATACCCAACTGATTTTTGACAAAGGTGCAAAAGCAGTTCATAGAAGAAAAATAAACTTTTCAATACACAGTGCATAGGCACAAAAAAATGAACCACAGGCAAAAAAAAAAAATTACCCTTAGCCTAAGTTTTACAACTTAAACAAAAATTAACTCAAAATGGATCACAGACTCAAATGTAAAACATGAAATTATAAAATTTTAGTAAAAGTATAAGAGAAAATCTTTAAGACCTAGAGCTGGGCAAAGAGTTCTTAGACTTGACAACAAAAGCATGATCCATAAAAGAAAAAAATTGATCAATTGAACTTTATCAGAACTTTAAACATTTGCTCTGGAAAAGACCCTGCTAAGAGAATGAAAAGACAAGTTACAGACAGAGAGAAAACATTTGCAAACCATATACCTGACATAGGACTAGTATCTAGAATACAAAAGAACTATCAAAACTCAACAATAAAAATCAAACAATATACTTAGAAAATGGGCAAAAGATATGAAGAAACATTTCACAGAAGAGAATATACAGATGACAAATAAGCACGTGAAAAGATGTCAAAATCTTTAGCCATTAGAGAAATGCAAATAAAATCATGAGATATCACTACCCACATATCAGAATAACTAAAATAAAAAATAGGGTGAACAACTAATGTTGGTAAGGATATAGAGAAACTAGATCACTTATACATTGCTTGTGGGACTGTAAAATGGTACAGCCACCCTGGAAAAGTCTTTTAAAACTAAACATGCATCTGCCTATGACTCAGCAATTGCACTCCTGCGCATTTATTCTGGAAAAATGAAGACTTTGTTTACACAAAAACCTGTACACAAATGTTTACAGCAGCTTTATTCATAATGGCTCAAAACTGGAAAAAACCTCAGTCTCCTTCAACTTTTGAATGGTTAAACAAACTGTCCTGCATCCATACCATTGAATAATACTCAAAAGAAAAAAGAAAAAGGGGGGTGGTGGATCAAACTACTGATGCACACAAAAACCTGGACAAGTCTTCAGAGAATTGTGCTATGTGAAAAAAGTCAATCACAAAAGGCTACATATGGCATGTTTCCATTTATATAATATGAAAAATGAAAAATTATAAAAAGGAAGAACAGATTAATGGTTGGCAGGGATTACATAGGAAGTAGGGGCCCCTAGGCAGAGGTGAATTGTTTTGCCCCTGTCAGTATCAGATATTAAATTCTAGAGTCAAACCAAGTTCTGCTCTGTTTCCCTCTAAGGTCCAATCCCGCAGGTGTACTACTCTGGCAGATCACTCACTGTCTTTAAAGAGCAGTTCTAGGATTTTAGCTCATAGATAAAAACTGCTATTCCAGCCAGGTATTTTTTTTTTTAGTATGAGACAGAGGAAGTGGGGAGCAACTCTGTTAGTAGTATAATCATTATATAAATTACCATGTGAATTGTACACAATTGACAACTATATTTTCTTTTAAGACCGAGTTTGAAATCATTTGTCAAAAGAATGTTGTAGAGCAGAAGCTGTGATGCCTTCATTGGCTATTCCGAAGCTGGGGGCGATGGTTCACAGAAAAGCCAGGGATAGTGAATAGAATACTGAGGAATGAGGACTTAATATGGAATCTCCACAGCAGCAATTTCCAAAATGTGGTCCACAGACCCATGAACATCTTCAAGACCCTTTCAGGAGGTCATGAGGACAAAATAATTTTCATGATAATACTAAGGTATTTTTTGCTTCATTAGTAGATGTAATATTTTTTGCATGTGTTACTCTAGGTTTTTTGAACTCTAAATATCTTCAAATAATATTTGCTAAGGTTAAAGTCGACACTATACACCTCAGAAACCATATTGTGTGATTCATTTTGTACACAACATCAATACATTTTATTTTGCTATACAACAGATTTCTTTGAGAGCTGCCTATAATTTTTGCTTTAAAAGTATATTAATGTGAAATGCGAAATTTTGCCACAAGGTGGCTCTTCCTAGACTCTGAATTAACTGTATCGGGTAAGCAGCTCTACAAAAATAATTTCCATAGAAAATATATTCTTCTTAAATGATCTTTTAAAGGGAATACTATTTAGATAAGACAGTTTGGGGAAATGGAAAAAAAACTAAGTGTACATATACAGCTAAATGTTATATCAGTGATTTCTGTGTGTGTGTGTGTGTGCACGTGTGTGGGGGGGGGGGGAGTCTGTTATCACATCACATCTATGTAGAAAACAGCTAGACTCCTGAGTAACTGTTGAGTAATGTGGTACCAGGGCAGCTCTGAAATGGAAGGCACTCTAATAGTTTCTTTCATCACTTTCATGGTAATCAACAATTACTTCTGTTTCATGTTATTAGGAGTACATCTCCCATTCAATGTCCAATGCAGGGTGGCATATGAAATCATTCACTTAAGGAATGGTTTTACTAGCATTTTAGGAAAGCCCAAAATATAAAATATTTCTTCAACAAATATACTATTGACCCAGCCTATATTCTAGACACGGCCATAGACAACACACATAGTGGTTAAAAATATCGGCCCTGGAGACAGATAGTCTGGCTCTAGCATTGCTCCCATCCCTTACTAAATGTTTGATCTTGTGTAAAATACTCAATTTATTGTGCCTATATTTCCTCAGATGCGAAACAGGCATAAAAATATAAGTTGCCATGAGGATTAAATAAATCAATACAAGATTATAGGAGTAAATAACTCTATATAAGTAACAGTTATAGAAGAGTGCTTGATAAGGCACTCTTGTGGATTTAAAATATGCCCACAAATTCCTTGACAATTCTGCCATGAAAAGGTGGAGTCTAATTCCCTTTTTAAAAAACATGGGCTGGGCTTAATGAGTCACTCCTAACAAATGGAATACAGTGACTTCCAATGATAGTTAGAAAAAGTGATACAGCTTCAGTGTGGCTCTCTTTTTCTCTTGGGTTGCTTAGCCTTGGAACCCAGGCACCATATTGTGAGGAAGCCCAGGACACAAGGAAAGATCATGTGGAGGTACTCTGGCCAACAGTCCCCGCTAAGGTTCCAGCCAAGAGTTAGCATCAATTGCCACACATGTGTGTGAGCCCACAGATAATTCCAGTCCCGAGGCTTCTAACCACCACAGCTGTCACTGAGTAAAGCAGAAATGAGCTGTCTCTGCCAAGTCCTGCCCCTGCCTGCACCGTAGATTCATGAGCAAAATAAATATTGCTGTTGTTTTAAGTCACTAAGCTTTAGCATGGTTAGTCACACAATTAATAGATGACCAGAACAGACACTGCAAACACATAAATAAAAAGGTACAGTTTCTTTCTTCTAGACGTGGTATACCCTAGTAGAGAGGGACAGTTTGATCTACTAAGAAAAAACATGGACTTTGTATCCAAGTTGTCCAGAGTCTCAATCCTTTCTGTTTATTGCCAGACACCACTCTAAGTTCTGCTTCTGCAGCTGTAAAATTAAGCTGATAATTCTAGCTCTCCAAGGATTGCTACATACCCTCCCAAATCATCTTCTTGCCACCAGTCTTCCTCCCTCATATTTATTCTACTCACCAGAGACAGAGTAATCTTTCTTAAATACAAATCTGATCCTTGGTTCCTTTCCCTGAGTGCCTATTCCCAGTAGTTAACATCTACGATCATCTCCCTTGCTTTCAAGGCCTCTTTATGATCTGGTCCTCATTTCTCCTCTGCTCCATCCTGTGTCTTCCCCACTCTACCCTGTGTTATACCCTCTTTGAAGTTTTTCTATTTTTCTTCTTGTAAATCTTTCTGAAATCCAAATAATTCCCAGGGGCGTCACCAAGTCCAGTCTCTTCATGCATGGTATTCAGCCAAAGATACCTGAGCCTTGTTTACGAAAGCTTGAAGGATAGAGCATATCTTAACCATGGAGTTCTTAAAGGGTGGCATAGGGGTTTTTACGCAGAATTTCACAGAAAGCTACCTAAGCATCCCCTTTACACAGATCTCCTTCACTTGAAGATTTCCCACTCTGAGCAACTGGTAAATATCCTGCTCATCTTGATGTGGCTCTCTTACGGTCAGGTAGCTCCTCCCTCCACTGTTCCCCAATCCTATATGCACCACCCCTAGGCTGAAAGTGGTCTTTAGTTTCCCACTCAAGCACAACAGCCAAGTAACCCACTCTGGACAGAGAAGAAAATTAGGACAATATTTCCTAAGGTCTGCACTTATGCACTAATATACTTGACTGCTGGAATCAGCCAGAGAACCAGGGGTTCAGGCCCCTAGACTCCCTCATTTCCTCAGAAGAGCATATCTAGAACTTCCTGGGAAAGGTAGATTCAGCTCATTCTGTTGCTTTCCTTATTTTTAAAAATCAGCCCATTACCAGAGCGTGCAAAAAACCCAATAAGTAAGATTAACCCCTCTACCTTAAAAGTCAAGGGTGTATGAAAAATATGAATATTCATATATTCGCGTTTTGCCCCCTCATATACTTGATTCCAGCAGTCAAGTATATTAGTGCATAAGTGCAGACCTTAGGAAATATTGTCCTAATTTTCTTCTCTGTCCTCTTCATCTGCCTAACTCATACTCATCCTTCAAGTCTGAACTTAGATGTGATTTCTTCCAGGAAGCCTTCACTGACTATTCACCCCATAGCCCAGGTTGGCATACCTCCTTTGTTTGTGGGA
>PVKH010014542.1:0-16445 GCA_004027955.1 Chaetophractus vellerosus
AAAAAAAAAAAAAAAATCACGCGACTGGTCCTAGATTTCTACCAAGGAGCAGGGAAGAACATGTTCTACAGAGCAAGAGAGAACAGGTCATTGGGGAGAGGAGGAGAAGAATTTCTACTCACAACCGTAATACAGGGGCTTTTTTGGGACTTGGGAATTATCTTGAGATCCCTTTTCAATACAGTATCTCATGTGTCTAATTCTTCAATGAGACTGAGCTGTCCTTAAAGGCAGGCACTGTTATGATTATTTTATTCCTTAAAAAGCTCATAGTATATAGGCAGTTGATTAACATTTGAGATTTAAAGTGTATATGGTAGAAATAGATTATAATTTAGAATTTATTTAGTCCTTTAAGTCTAGCTCTCAAATGAATCAGTTCCCTATTTTATCGATTCCACACGCTTATAAAACCAGTACATGTATCTATGTACATTGAAGGGAGGAAATAATTTTTTGAAAGACTCATCATTGAACCATATTCATTGGTGATATTGAGTTATTTTTCATTTATAGTACAGCTCTCTCCAACTTTTAATCAATCTCTTTATACAATATTCCAGATATAGTACTGATAGGATTTTAACTTCTAGCCCTAGTAAGATAAGCAATTAATTTTGGAACATCCCTCAAATTTATTTCCCTCAAAGATATTAGACAGGGCCTACCAAGGGAATCCAAGTTGTGTTCATAGTATGAGAAATTTTAAGCTTGGTACGTCTCTGAGGATTCTTTATCTCTAACTTCAGACCGAGGTAGGCTGCTATAAATATTCTGCATGTACACATATGCATTAACTGCTCTGAACCTTTTTAGGCCCCAGTTGTCTCACTTGTAAAATGAGGGGATTGGACCAGTCGATGAAAGTCCCCAGGTCCAACAGATTTTATCTAATCATCTCTGGCTGCTCTTGGCCTATTACATTTATTCAAGGGAGTGAAAGGAGAAGATGTATGAACAAACTGACTCTGCTAATGAGGTGAGAGGTTGAATGTGTCAGTACCACAAACTCTCTACTGACTGGTTAACTTCCATAGCTGATGTCCATCATTCCTCTTGGCATGGGGCAGCCCTGGTCTGGAATTTGTTTCCAAGTAACTATTAAGGAATGTGTGTGGTTTGTTTGTTCTCTCAGCCTCAAATAAAGGATTTGGAAGCCCCAAGCATACTTACTGGAACACTGTGCCATGGAGCACATTGAAGAACTACTTCCAGGTAATGGATACAGGGCCCCAGCCTCAAGGGGACCCTAAATGGCACATTTTTACTACACATTAAATCAATGATGCAAATGTGAGGAGTAAGAGGTGAGAATGATGAAGTGGGCAGAATCCACACCATGAAGGGCCTTCCTGCCATGTTAGATCATTCTGACAACAGCAGTAAGATGAATCAGGAGGCTCTGCAGTAACTTAGGTGAGAATGAAAGTTTCAACTAAAAGGAAGTAAATAGAGCAGAGTAGGAAAAAATCAAGGTCCTATTGTTGGAAGCTTCCACCGCTGTTACTAGAATTGCACTTGTGGATCAATGAATCCACAAGCATAGAGAAAAGTGTCTCTGGAGAAAAAACAGATGAGTTAGTTAAAAGAGATCCTGGTTTCAGAAAAAGTAAAAGAAGCATTACCAGGACTAAATGTCCCTTCTGCCATGCATCTAACCTCTATATTAGTTCATTTATCACCAAAAGGTTTTCCTTGAACTTTTGGAAGTTCTTTTTTCCATTAAATGATCATCTATTATTGAAAAAATGGGATTTGTTGTACAGCCAGCTTTGCTAGACTACATTTGTTATACGAAGTGAGGAATATCCAAACTGAAAAGACTAAAAACTGTAATGATAAATATTGTTTGCTAAGCAGCATTAATGATTTAAAGTTGCAGAGGCCCAATGACATAGAGATTCCTAAAGACATAGAGATTCCTGATATTCATGCAGAACTGGAATGAATTTAAGGTAGAAATTTTATATCTTCCTTTTCTCCCATTCTCTGCCTAGGAACTATCATTATTGCCTCAGGGTAAAAGAACCTAAAATGGTTGTACGTTTGCATATGTTCTTTAGAACACGTTTTGCCCTTTTCTACTTTTTTCTGCCTAGAGTATCTCATGATTTTTTTAATGAGAATTCAGGCACCTGATATGTGAATTTTTAGGTAACATTTTACCATAATTTTGACACTAATCATGAGGCATTAGAGAATATTCTGGCTTCCTTCATTAATGGAATATAAGATGTTTTTTTGGTGATAGGGGAAGCAAAAACCTATTGCCTACTTCTCTTTGTGTTGTGGGTTCCACAAATTCAATAAAATATGCTAAGTTTCTTTGACTCTAAATACTAAAAGTTGTTCATGTCTCCTTCACTTTACTAAGTTATTTTGGCACCATATGGGGCAATGGGTTATGGTACCAACATCATCTTTCATTGGAATACTTCTTGGTATATTTTATTTCTCATTATATTTCTAATTTGAAGGTATCTTCCACTAGCTCTATTTGGCCATGGGATATAGTTAAGTGGAAGTATACTTTTAAAATCCAGGTCCTGTTCCAGTTCAAGCCATGTTCCACATTTGCCCATTGCTACTGAACATGCCAGTCAGTACCTTCCCTACCTACAGGGCAACTCAAGGTGATCATGTTTTGTGTCTCATGACCATACCCCCATTACAGCTGACTGGACAAAGGTGGATGCCTGGTAGAAGGACACCAATCCAAGGCCTGAACATTGATTTAGCTCATATGTTAATGCCAGGCTATGTCGTAGGCCAGGTTCTCTCTCAGCAATGAGAATGAGGAATTACCAAGAGAGGGAGGATGGTAAATAGAAGTGGCAGCAGCTTAAAGACCATGAGGTGGAGTATTCTGCTTTCCATACTACAAGCCTATTAACAGAGGTAATTATTGCAAACAGAAAAGCAAAACCAAAACACTATTCATGAAAGCAAAAGCCTTTAGCATAGGTTATTCTCTAAACTAGTACAGCCATCCCTTCTCCCCTCAAAAATGCAAAGTGAAATTAGTTTGAATTAGTCACATCATATTACATTAGCTGACCAACAGCCAATCAAAAATGCCCTGTAATTCAAGGATCTCTTATATCATATATTCATCCTATCATTGGAGTGCAGAATTTAAATATGTTGATAAAACCTCATTTAAACATTTAAATGGAAAATGAATGAGGAAAATACATACTTGCTAATTGTGGCTTCTGATCAACTCGAGAGTATCAGTGTGATATCATTCACATCATCCCAAAGAAACATTTGGTGTTACATATGAAAAAGCTGAAAATGCTCATACATTCACCTATTTTTATTTTAGGAAGCTTAGGTCATGGACCACCGTGCAGTTTGGTTTCCTTGGGATGCAGACTCTGATATGGAGTTTAACATGCAGGATGTTTATTAAGAACTGCCCTTGGAATCCACAAGTTTAGAATGGAGGTGAAGGAAGCAAGATTGTGAGGAGAGAGATGTCTAGCTGTGATGCAGGCCTAGCAACAGGCTCTGTGGACCCCAGAGGGTAGCGCTGGAGCTGCAACATCCCTTCAAAGATGTCCCAAGTTGGGCCTAGGTGGCCAGGTCTATATGTTCCTTCATGGATCAGTCATTGCATGTGGTCCATGCTGACAACAGTTGGCTTACAACAGCTGAGGCAACCCCTGAAGGGAATGATGGCTAAAGATTATCTTTCTAGGGTGACCACCCATCCCAGATTGCCCACCCTATCCCAGTTTTAGCACTGAAAATCCCATGTCTCAGGAAACTCCTCAGTTTAAGGCAAGGCAGGACAGTAGGCCATTCTTCTGTCTGTCAATAACCCCCAGCAGCTGGAGAAACAAGTCTTTCATTGAACAGGTACATGCCCCGCTCAATACCTTTACAGATTCCCAGGATGCCAGGGACCTCATGTTGGAGAACAGTGCCTGTTCAAAGTTTTTTAAAACTCCTGGTGTTAAAGGTAATTGCAGGTGTTAAAGGTTGATTGTACCAGCTGGACAGGCTTAAAACCAAGAAATGACGACAATGCATTCTTTCCTGTCTTCAAAGAGGTAGCTACACAAAATCAGACTGCTCACTTTGGAAAGGACTCATTGCACCAAGGAGATTAACACAATACCAAAGTCTGGCACACTGTCGAGTTACTCTGCACGTACCATTCTCCATGCTGGGGTTTTACTCTGTAGTATATAATTCTATTCTCTGCTGGGCACAACACATCCCTTTATGGCCAGGCAGCCTGACAGATAACAAACATGCCTGAAAACAAATAGGTTACAAGAAACAGCCTGTCTCAAGATCAAGAGGGGACAGAACTCTTTAGTTTACATTTGCCACATGCCATGGAATTGCTGCTATTTCAGTCACTAGTGGTATTCCTCGCCAAATTTAAATTTACACTATCAATGTCAAGGTTATAACAGTAACCAGATGTACAGATTGACAAAGGAACATGAGACAAAAAGGAAGCAAATCATTTGATTTGTTGGAGTGGCAAGACAACAGCTTTGGTCGTGGCGATGGGGATGTAGAACAGAGCATCCCTGCCTGACTTCTTTCCCCTGACCTCTGCCCAAGTCCTCAACCCTCATCCTATGAAGGCTCTCTTCTAGGCAGTGTATCCTCCTAGCTGACTGTCTGCAAGAGACAGACCTGAGAAACTCAAGGAAGGAATAAAACAGAACAGTCTCACTTACTAGTAAATAGGAAAGTGGCAGCAATGGCAGAATTAAACCAGCACACCCAGTTTCTCAAAATAAGCACTTCATTGATAGTAGATTAGATTCAAGTTTAATAGGTGATCAATAAATGAAACTCACACATAGCTATGAGAGAAGGACATTTTCAATGTATTCCTAAAATGAGCTTTTGGGAAATGCAAATTTAAAAGACCTTCATGTTATCAATCTGGGGAATAATGCTCAAATATAAACACACTTGCCATATTTGTCTTCTCAGTCTTAAAATGATATGTATACAAATAATTTCCAGTTGAGATTCTGTGAGTACAACTCAAAACTATACACACACCTGCAGGGAATAATCTACAACTTTTAGTAGGTTGATATGTTTTTGTTGTTATTTGGCCATAGCCTTTTCAAACTTGTGGTTTAAATATCGACTTTAATGCTAGGACAGATATTTCTTCTAAAAAATATTAATTTCTCAACTGCTCGTTCTAATTATATAAATAATTCATTATAATCATTTCAGTGAAAAATGAGCCTTCCCATAATTGGGATCATTTTTAGAGATGGAAAATGAGTTGTGATTCAATGAATATTGGGAGCAACCACTGATTTTTTTTAATTAGCTCTGATATTACAATTATACACACAGAAAATTCTTAGAGTCAAAAATATTGCAAATTTACATTTGTTTGGTCAGGTTCTGAGAAAACTTGTGAGAATATTGAAATCCTATTTTAACAAGGAAAGTAGAGAACAACCTTGCCTGATATCAATTTTATTCACTGAGTCTTAAAGGTTGATAAAATGTAATGTTCTAAAATAGTTATTATTACTGATTGGTATCTGATAGTTATATGTTGGATGAAGTTGTTTTTAACTAAAATATTTCCCTTTACATTCAGACAGAAGTAACTTAACTTGACACTAATGGAAAATAATGAAAAACTTGTCAGATATGCAGCAGAAGCCTAGCAAGTTCAACAGTTTTATACATACATGCAAAGTAGCTATCGTTCACTGTAATCATATCAAATCACAGTCTGTTGTTTGCTACAAATGAGATTAATGTTAAATTACAAAACTCAGAGAAGGCCAGAAGGCCAAGTGGTACATATGATTTGAAGCAGCATGGAAATCTAAACAACTCACTGAGCTGGAATCAGTTACTGAGTTTGTCATTCCAGGAAAAGAGAATGTAGGAAAAAAAGTAGGAATAGTCTGCAATTATCTGCAATCTGCCATTTAAAACTTGTTGCTTAATAGAGATTTTGATGATGGAAGCTGAACAATTTATAGAAACAAATGTTGGGAAAATTATAAATTATTTATACCTTTTTATTATGCAAACAAGAGTATCTACTGTGTGCCCAGCACTGTGGATTCAAAGAAGATATGACAGTTTCTGGTCTCAAGGAACTAAAAGATGTGTGAGCAGAGCCCAGAGAAAGGGGCCCACAGGAAGGGGCCTCAACAAGTGAGGATTGGATAATGGGCGAGAGCTTGTCGGGGAAGATTTACTTACTAAGAAAGATAACACTTAATCAGAGAATTATTAAGTGAAATATTCCAAAATAGGAACTGGAAAGAGGGTAGTGTTTTAGGTAGAGGAAATGCTCATTTTGTGTGGCTGGAACGAACAGTACAGATGGAAGTGTGACAAGAAGTGATGTTAAAGAAGCTGCAGAACTCAGCCACAAATGCCTTGTACGGAGTTTGGGGAGATCCTGTAGATGTGGGTGAGATAGACAGAGGTTTATGTGCAATTCAAGGCAGGCTAACCCCCTCTCTTTTCTACTCAAGAAGGTGTCTAAAACAAGGGACGGCTTGACCCCATTGAAAGTTCTTGTTAAAATTATTTACCAAGAAAGAGTAAATGCTGGTGTTCAATTATTTAGTTATTAATAAATTACTTATAACACCTCGCAGCTGATGACAATATAGGCTATGAGCATGTGGTTTGAAGTCAGCTGTTGGAGTTGGTGGAAAGGCATTAACGAGATTTCATAGGGGAATGAAGTGATAAGAATTAAGTAGTTCTATATTACCTCCATCTCCAGTGTCATGGATGGTGTTTCCAAGAATGACCCTTAGGCAAGATAATAAAGGTGCAACTGGTCTTTGGGCCTCTCTTCTGACACCCAAAGGGATGACCCAACAGGGGATGCTTTTCATCCCATAGCACCAGGGCTGATCTTCCCTGCTCTCACTTTTCTCCTTCCCTGTCCCACCTAGGAATACTTAGATTCCTCATTTCTTTCAGGCCTTGACAGGAGAATGAACAATTCCAATCCCAGTAAAGCTAGTAGGCAATAGTTTCAGCACCTGCCCTGCAGAAGTACAAAGTGTCCTCCACTTTGAAAAGGACAACCCCTAACTCAACAAAAAGAATATCTGATGTTAGGATCTCAGTCACAAAGGCTGTCTTGTCTGGGAATATTGTTTGCAGTGGTGGGGCTTGTTACAGCTGGGAGGTCTTTCCTTGGGACCCTCAAACCAGATTTAACTAACCATCACCAAACTGAGCCTCCAGACTTGGAGCTGTGAAGTGTTCACGTGTCTAGATGGTTTCTCCTTCTCGGACACCCACTGGACCTGCTGACTGTCCTTGGTGCATGGGTAGTAGGCTATGACCCAGTCAAGCGCTAGGAGAGCTGTTTAGGCATTCACAGTTGCCAGGTGGTATACTTTTATGCATGGTAAACAAACTATCTGATACCTTGTCCTCCAGAAGCAATCAGAGAGGGCCAGGATTGGATCAAGCCGTGGCTGTGCAGAATGAGATAAATGACACACATGTAAAGCTCTGATAAAAATAGCCTCGGGGCCAGCTGTGGCTCAATTGGTAGGGTGCCGGTTTACCACATGGGAGGCCCTGGGTTCGGTTCCCGGGGCCTCCTGGAGCGGGCAGACTGCCTTGAGAAGGCAAGCCTCCATGGCAGGGCAAAGCCGCCACGGGCAGGGCAAGCCCCCGCGGGGAGGACAAGCTGCCCGTGAGCAGGCAGGCCGCTGCGCGGTGAGCTGACTCGGCGGGGTGCCACAGCGGGGGGAGACAAGAAGACACAGAAGAACGCAAAAATCAACACAGCAAGAACAAGCAGAAAGGGGAGGATATTAAAAAAAAATAGCCTCATTGGAACAAGCATTTTATCACCTTTCTTCTTTGCCATTCAAGAACGTGAGGTTGAAGGGTAGGGTTAAACTGTATTCTGTATTTAAAATCCAGATCTTGGGGGCCGGCTGTAGCCCAGTGGATAGGGCGCCGGTTCACCACATGGGAGGCCCCAGGTTCGGTTCCCTGGGACCTCTCCAGGCAGGCAGACCGCCTTGAGAACAGCAAGCCGCCATGGGCGGGGCAGAGCCACCGTGGGCAGGCAAAAATCCGCCATGGGCAGGGCAAAAAGCCACCATGAGTAGGGCAAAGCTGCCACGGGCAGGGCAAGCTGCCCGGGAACGGAAGCAAAAAGCCACCTGCAAACGGAGCAGAACCGCCTGCGCGGTGAGCTAACTTGGCTTGTCGCCGCAACGGGGGGAGACAGAACAGACACAGAAGAACACACAAAAAATGAACACAGCAAGAGCAAGCAGAAAGGGGGGGGATATGTAACCAAAAAAAATATATATATATATAAAATAAAATAAAATCCAGATCTTCAAAGATGGTAGGTGCTAAAGCAAAATGGAATGGTGGATAATTGGTGTTCTTGAAGGGGTCATAACCTGCATGTCACTGTTTATGCAGGATCAACAAGTTTTAGAAGTTGTATCTCTGTTTAAGATGAGGATAACACCTAGGTACGTATAATTCCAGATCCATTAAAAGATCACTGCTTTATGTAGTGGTCATATTTTGGACTCTAGATGGAAAAAGCTTTGGAATCCTGATGTATTGTGACATTTGGGGATTTTTGAACTCTGTTTCTAAGTTACACAATATAGTACTATTAAGAATCGTCCATCAAAGTAAAGTTGCCCAGGGACCACCATCTAAGCAGTGAGCACTCTCTTGACCATTCATTGTGATTGCTAGTATTTGTTCCATTTCTTTCTTTCTTTTTTTTTTTTTTTACCTTTTTTTTTAACTCAAGAATGATCCAAATAGTACCAGCCATCACAGGACTCAAAAAATAAAAGAAAGAAGGGAATGGAGAAGACATATATTCCATGCTATTAGAGGAGTGGTTTAAGTCCATTGGATATTAAGGATTTTCATGAAGATCCTAGTTTGCTAAAAGCTGCCAAAAGCAATATGCCAGAAATGGGCTGACTCTTACAATGGGGGTTTATTGGCTTGCAAGCTTACAGTTCCAAGGTTGAGAAAAGTGTCTAAATCAAGGCATCATCAGGTGACACTCTCTACCTGGCTGCCAATAAGGCACAGGGTGGTGTCTGCCAGTCTCTGCCTTCTCCTTGGGGCTTGGTTTGGCTGCTTTCAGCTCCTGGCTGCTCTGTCTGTGGCTTTCTTTCTCAACTTCTTTGGGTTTCTTTCTGAGCACCCATGTCTTGATGTCAGTTTCTGTGCCTTTTCTCCCTGTCTCCTTCTCCATATCCATCCTGTTTATAAAGGACTCCATTAGGAGGATTAAAGATCCACCCTGGGTCATACTTTATTGAAGTAATCTAATGAAAGACCCTTAAATGACGTGATCTAATCGAAAGATCCCACCTACAATAGGTTCGTACTCACAGGAATAGGTTAGCTCTAAGGACATCATCTTTTCTGGGGTCCACAAAAGCCTCAAACTACCACAACCATTACATCACTAAAGGCATTGCTTTTCAAAACCTAGAACTGAAGACTGTTACTCAAGGAGAAACAAATTAGGCATTCTATTCCAGCATGCAGTAGGGTCCCACCATTTGAAATCAGTAGGACAACGGTCTGTATTGGTTTCCTGCTCCTATATATGAAGAGAAGAAGGCCCCAATTAGTGATTTATTGTAGGAGGCTTCAGATAGAAGAAAGCATAAACTTGTCTGTCCTTCTTGCTTAATGTATTTAAATGCTTTATCGAGAAGTATGTACACTTCTTTGCAATTCAAATTTTGTCCTTACAATCACCTTGTAAGATGAGTAATTAAATCCAAGTTAGAGATGAGGAAACGGTTCAAGGAAAGAAACTACCCTTCCCAAACTCACTTGACAGTTGCTTGGAGAGGCCAGGACCTGAATTCGGTTCTAAGGCCAATATTTGCTTTAATGTACACATGTCTCAAAACAGGATTGAGGATCTAGGGCAGGGTTTCTCACAGCAGGATTGAGAATCCTTGCAACAATTCCCTGGAAATCAGATTTCTAGGAATCAGAGTATCTAATTTGCATGGCCTCAGAATCTGAATTTTAACAGGATCCCCAAGAGTCTAAAAGCCCATTAGCTTTTTAGAACTATACTAGGTATTCTGTACAAAGGGTTTTTAGAGGTATTTGCAGACCAATCAGGCAAGAATTTTGGAGAGGTCCCAAGTCCCACACCCAGTTTTTTTCCTGGAACAGCTCCCCTTTAATGTTTGATATATTGAGTTTCACTTAAAATGGTTTGAAGAAAGGTTTCTACTGGTTGGGGAAGGGAACAAAAAATCTTGAAAATTGTAGTATTCTACCTTCCAGTTCCCTGGCAGCACTACTTTTCAAAGTTGTGATTAGAATCTTTTAAAAAATGTGAATGGTGCTAGGTCATTTCACTTACCTTTATAACTGGATTTCTCCTCTTTTCTTCAGGCAACTATACCAGGTACTGCTTCTATACTAGCTCATGTGCACAGGGATACGTTGATATCTGGTTGTGCCTTACAGTATTGCCCTCTTTGTAAGGTTAAAGTTGTTACAGAAAAAGAACCAAAAAGTTTAAATCCAGTGGAATGACTCTAATAGCATAATTTAAAACCGAAGGGATCGGTTCAAAAAAGTGTGTCAGATATGTTTTTTGCCTCAAATATTTCTTCTCCTCTGCTTTCACAGGGTCACATGGAAGAAGAGGTACATTTTCAGACTCTCTTAGCCATATAACTAAAGTCTAGCAATGGAATGTGTATAATTTTCTACTACCACAAACAGTGTAAAAAAAATACCCATGGGGGCCGGCTGTAGGGCGCCCAGTGGATAGGGTGCTGGTACACCACATGGGAGGTCCCGGGTTCAGTTCCCGGGGACCTCTCCAGGCAGGCAGACTGTCTTGAGGGGGCAAGCCGCTGTGGGTGGGGCAAAGCCACTGTGGGCAGGGCAAAAAAGCCGCCACGGGCAGGGCAAAGCCGCCACGGGCAGGGCAAGTCGCCTGCGAAATGGAGCCAAGCCACCCACGAAAAATGGAGCTGAGCCGCCCACAAAACGGAACATAGCTGCCCATGAGCGGGGCAAGCCGCCTACGCGGTGGGCCTACTCGGAGTGTCGCCACAACGGGGGGGAGAGAAAAAAGCAGACATAGAAGAACACACAGCAAAAGCAAGCAGAAAAGAAAGGATATGTAACAACAACAACAACAAAAATACCCATTTATTATCTCATAGCTCTGTAGGTCAGAAGTACAGGTGAGATCAGCCAGTTTCTCTGCTCACAAGGTCAGAATCAAGGTTTTGGCTGACTTGGGCTCTTACCTGGAGGCTCTGGTGGGGAGAATCCAAGCTCAATCAGGGTGTTAGCAGAATTCAGTTCCTTGTGGCTATAATGTTGAGATCCTTGTGTCCTTGCTGGCTGTCAGCTCTTTAAAGCTTGCTACATTGTCCCTTCATCTTCATACAATCATAATATGTTGAATCCCTCTCATACTTTGCCTCTCTCTGACTTTTCCTTCTGCACCATCTCTCAGCCTCCAGCTGGGAAAAGTTTTCTGCTTTTAAAGGCTCATGGGTTTGGACTGGCTCATATAATCCAGGAAAATCTTCCTATTTAAAGAGTTCTAATCTTAATAACATCTGCAAAGTCCCTTTTGCCATGTAACATAACATATCCACAGGTTCCAAAGAATAGAGTATGGACATTTCTGGGGGACCATTTTGCCTACCGCAGAATGTTAGCAAAGTGTTGTGTACAACTTCCAGGATATATCCCCTTAAATGGTATGTCTGTATGGGTATATCCTTCTTTATTCCTTCCTTCTTTCTGCTGGATGGAAGGCAGATGAAGTCTGGAGCTCAAGCAACCATTTTGGAAAATAAAGTTTAAGCTACATATTGAAAGTGGCAAAGCAGAAAAATAGATGAAGCCAGGATTCCAGATAATCATGGAGCTGCTATAGCAGTCTAGATTCAATTTGTGTGTGTGAGAGAAAAATTCTACAATGTTTAATACATTGTTATGGCAAATTATATTTTGTTGTGAGTGAAAGAAACCCCCAAATGACAGAAATGCTTTGCAAAGTGTTTGAGATTATGTTTTCTTGGCAACCCCCACACCTCAAACCACTTTATAAAAATTATGCTTATTCTTCTCAGCATTTTTCTTATAAAACTTGGAGAAGCAAGGCTCATATTTCAGTGCTATGACTGCAGCATTTCAGAAAGTGGCCCCACAGAGGGAATCTGGAATTCCTGAGCAGCCTTTTATTTCTTTCAACAAATAACAGGTACCATTTATTGAGCGAATTATATATCCTAAGCATTTTAAATACTTTATTGCTAATCATCAGAATGATCATGTGAAGTAACTGCTATCTTCATTTTACAGAAGAGGAATATGAAACTCAGAGCCTGAGGAATGCCATCCAGCTAACGACAGAAACAGTGTTAACCCAGTTTGATGCCAAAGCCTATGGTCTCTGAAGTACAATGTGTAGTACATTGAATAGTTTAAGGCAATAATTCTCAAAGTGTGGTCTGGGGACCCAAGACCCTTTGAAAACTCTTTTCACAATAATACTAAGATAAAATTTGCCCTTTTCACTCTTGCTGTCTCACAAGCAGAGAGGCACTACAGTGTAACAATATTGAGGCTATGTACGATATTGAAATTGCTTGAATACAGATTGAATGCAGAAGTAGATATTAGAATCCAGATATTTTCTATTAAGCCAAGCATTATGAAGGCTTACAAAAATGTAAAACAATGTCACTCTTCTCCATAAAGTTTTCTTTTGCTTTGCAAATTATAGTTCTTTTTCACAAAATTGTATTATTTATGTTAACATGTAGTGGATTAATTAACCTTATTTCTAATGAATTAATAAGCATCAAGTTCTCAGTTTCAATTGCAATATAGTAAATATAAAGAGATACAGGCTACGTAAATGAAAGTTCTTTGGAATCCTTGATAATTTTTAGGAGTGAGTATAAAGGGATCCTGAAAGCAACAAGCTAATAAGTATTAACATAACACCTGGAACCAATGAACGTCCTGTAGCAGACACCTCTGGTGCCCTGTCATAGCCCCTTAGGCCACCTTAGTTAACTGCTGTTTTCTGGTGCTTCGCACTTTGGGAATAGCTGGTAAAGAGCAAGATGTGCTAAGTTACAATGCTTATATATCCTCATACTAATAAAATCAGAGAAATGATTATTTTGAGAGTTTAGCACTTCAACATTTGCATTTCTAACCTCCTCTACTGTAAGACTTCAGTGTTCTTGCTTTTTTTCTTCCCAAAGTGCTGCCAATGAAAATATGCCACCTTGAGCTCTGTGACACACCAACATGGAAGAGCGTGTGTTCTAAATCAATAATGGAAAGTTTGGTGTTTAGGGAGCAATGAAGCTCAAACTGGAGTTTGGGACTCCAGTTCCATTCATGACATAATCTTTTTAAACAAATCAATTTCATTGATACACATTAATAAAGCATTCAGTTCGTCTACAACCTATAGTTAATGATATTTGGTATAATCATAGTTGTGCATTCATCACTTCAATCATTATTAGAGCATTTTCATTATTTCAAAAATATAATAATAATAAACAAAAACAGACAAACAAGAAAATTCCTCACCTCTCAATCTCTGTTTCCCCTGCTGTACATAGCTGTTATTTCTGGCTATTCTTGCACAATTATTTATTTTTTTATTAAGCAGCTTTATTGAGATATAGTCACAAGCCAAATGATCTATCAAAAGTGTATAATCAATGGCTTTTAGTATAATCACAATGTTGTACATTCATCATCTCAAAAGTTTTAGAACAGGGGCCGGCTCGATAGCCCAGTGGATAGGGCGCCGGCATACCACATGGGAGGCCCCGGGTTCGATTCCCGGGGACCTCTCCTAGCGGGCAGACCGCCTTGAGAATGGCAAGCTGCCATGGGCAGGCCGGAGCCGCCGTGGGCAGGGCAAGAAGCTGCCACGGACATGGCAAGAGCCGTCACGGGCAGGGCAGGTCGCCCGCAGATGGAGCGCAGCCAGCCACCCGCGAACTGAAAGCTGGCCATGAATGGACGCAGAGACCGCCCATAAGCGGGGAAAGCCGCGCCTGTGCAGTGACCACTCTCGGCGCGTCGCCGCAGCGGGGGGAAGGGGAGATATGTAATAAAATAAATAAATCTTAAAAAAAAAAAAAAAGTTTTGGAACAACTTCATTACTCCAAAAAGAAAGACACCACACCCCTTAATATTCCTTCCTCAGCCCTACATAACCACTAATTTAATTTTATCTTTATAAATTGATTTATATTTTCTTTTTTATATAGATGGAATCATACAATATGTAGTACTCTGTGTCTGGACTCTTTCACCTAGCACAATGTTAGTTTTTTGGTCTGATATTAACATTTCATAGTATTAACTTGTATTTGTTCAGTTTCAAAGAAAAATGTTCTTATATATGCAATTTCACGCATATTCATATTTCATATATTTATATTTCACATAATATATTTAGTTCATAACAGGGCAATCATACAGTATCTATCCTTTGTGTCTGGCTTGCTTTACACAACTAATGTCCTCCAGGTTCATCCATGTTATCATATTTTTCATGACTTCATTTCTTCTTACCACTGCATAATATTCCATAGTGTGTATACTCCACAATTTGTTTATCCATTCATCAGTTGATGGACACTTGGGTTGTTTCCAACTTTTGGCTATCATGAATAATGCTGCTATGAACATCAGTGTGCAGATGTCTATTTGTGTCACTGCTATCAGTTCTTCTGGGTATATACCCAATAATGGTATTGCTGGGTCCCAAGGCAAGTCTATATTTAACTTCCTTAGGAGCTGCCAAGCAGTCCTACACAGTGGCTGTACCATTCTACATTCTCATCAAGAGTGAATAAGCATTCCTACCTCTCCACATCCTCTCCAACATTTACAGCTTTCCAACTTTTTAATAGTGGCCAGTCTAATAGGTGTGAAATGATACCTCATTGTAGTTTTGATTTGCATTTTACTAATTGCTACTGACGTTGAACATTTTTTCATGTGTTTTTTTGCCATTTGTATTTCTTCTTTGGACAGTTGTGTTTTCAACTCTTTTGCCCATTTTTTAATCAGATAGTATGTCGTCTTTTTTATTGTTGAATTGTGTGATCTCCTTATGTATCATGGATATTAAACCCTTATCAGATATGAGATTACCAAAGTTATTGAGGTTCCCTAGTATGTGATGCTTTGCTTTTTTCTTTCTGCTTTCAGAATCTTCTCTTTATCCCTGGTATTTGTCATTCTGAATAGTAGGTGTCTTGGAGTAGGTCTATTCAGATTTATTCTGTTTGGGGTGCATTATCCTTCTTAGATATTGATATTTATGTCTTTCATAAGGGTAGGGAAGTTTCAGTCATTATTTCCTAAAATATTCTTCCTGTCCCTTTTCCCTTTTCTCTTCCTTCTGGGACACCAGTAATGCATGTTTTTACCTTTCACATTATCATTCAATTCCCTGAGACCCTGCTCCATATTTTCCCTTCTCTTCTCTTTCTGATCTCCTGTCTTTTCCAGTTCAGATGTTCTGTCTTCAAAATCACTAATTCTGTCTTTGTGCATCTTAAATCTGCTTTTATGTATCTCTAATATATTGTTAATTTCACCTATTGTGCCTTCATTCCCATAAGGTCTGTTATTTTTCTTTGCAGACTTTCAAATTGTTCTATATGATCATCCAGTGTCTTCTTAATATGCTTTATCTCTTTAGTCATATATTTTTTTCAATGTTTAAATTGATTTAGGAGAGAGCATGATCATCATTGTCTTAAATCCTGTATCTCTTCAGGATATTTGGTTTGTTCCTTTGGCTGGGCCATCTCTTTCTCTTGTGTAGAATGGTTTGTAATTTTCTGCTGATGTCTAGGCATCTGAATATGTTAGTGAATTTACTCTGATGGCCAATTTCTCTTCTTGCCTATTGTTATTATTTTTTTCACAGCTCTTCTTTGATATTTTTTCAAATTATCCTGTTTTAAAAATTGCCCAGCTTAAGTTATCAAAATTGTGCCAGGGACTCACTAATGGGGCACAGATTTTCTCCCATAAGCTAGAGAACAGAGACCCAATTGCAGTTTTTGTCCATGCAATTTCCAGACTGGTCAGCAGATGGTGCTCATTGGCACATCTTTCCAGGAAAGTGTATCTCTCTTCAGTTTCCTTTGTTTTGGTCTGGCTGGAGCCAAGATTCAAAGCAGGCTTCACTGGCTGAATTTACTAAAGAAAGCCCCATGACTCCCCCTCTCTTTCCCCTTGAAACAGCAAACAGGGAGGAAGACATCTGCTCCCCTCTCAGTCAGCTGCAATGAACTAGGGGTTTTACCCCAGCTTAATATCTTGGGGGTGGGAGAGGGGAGCCCTACCCAGTGGCCAGTTTAATAACTCACAGTTTGTTGTTTTTGGTTCTTCATCT